>OLKM01000951.1:189417-195278 GCA_900291075.1 Melanogrammus aeglefinus | reverse complement strand
TTGGGGGTCAGTTACAGTACACACCCTAATCTGGTCCAGTCTGAACAAGGTCTGGACTGGTCAAGACTAGTTTTGGTCTGGTCTAATCTGGTCTGGGTCTTAGTCTATTTTAGTCTTAGTCTCAGTTCTGTTTAGGTCTAGTCTACGGTTTCTGGTTTAAGTCTAGTCTAACGGTTCTGGTTTAGTCTAGTCTACGAGTTCTGTTAGTCTAGTCTCTGTTCTGGTTTAGGTCCAGTCTCTGTTCTGGTTTAGTCTAGTCTACGGTTCTGGATCCGTCTAGTCTGGTTTATTGTCTCTGTCTGGTCTGGCCTCGTCTTGTCTTGTCGGATCTGGTCTACTCTGGTGTCTTGGGCTTGTTTAGTCTGGTCTGGTCTGGTCTCTGGGCTTGTTTAGTCTGGTCTGGTCTGGTCTCTGGCTTGTTTAGGCTGGTCTGGTCTGGTCTCTGGGCTTGTTTAGTAGGGTCTGTTCTGGCTTGGCCTTGTCTAGGCTAGTCAGGGCTGGTCTGGTCTAGTCTGGTCTGCTGGTCTTGATTAGTAGGGTCTGGTCTCTGGTCGTCTAGTCTAGTCTGGGCTGGTCTAGACACCTCGTCTCTGGGTTCAGAGCTCCTGCTGCGTCGGGGGCCGCATGGCATGATGGGAGGTTTCTTCCGGCTGGCCGGCTTCTCCTTGGTCCTCATCTGCTCCTCCTCCCCCATCCTCGCTCCCTGCAAGAGAACATCAATCCACTCTGTCATTATGAATAACAAGGAATCATTATTGAACGCTATTAATCATAACTCACAACGATGCAATTATAACATATGATATTAGTTCCTTGGCCACTACAAAATTCATAATGACGCAAAATGATAATGTTATTAGTGATACAATTAATGAATCAGTTGGGAGGACAACAATTGGGGGTTTGGTGTGGCTGTAGGGTTTCTGGAGCTGTACTGATTGGGGTGTGGGGGTGAAGATGCGAGGTGGGGAAACACACTTGACACAGATAAAGACGGCAGGCAGAGAGGGAAGCAGACAGCAGTTGAGCCTTCACCGGCCCCTGTTGCCTGCAGGTGGTACTGCATCCTGGCCTAGTTGTGGAAGAAGACGAGAGACGTGGAGTTTTGGTTGCAGAAACAAGAGATCTGCTGCTATATGTGGACTTGGGAGGGGGGTGTGTGGAGCATACCTTGTGTGACGTGTGATGGTAGAGGTCTGGTGTCCGCCTCCACCCACCCGGCCCTGCAAACATACCAGGAGGGAATGTTCAAGTACTCAAGAGTATTCATGGATTCACAATTTCCATGCACTGACTTCCAAGTGTTCATTTATTCACACTATTTATGTATTATAATTGTGTTATCACAGGGTTCATGGATTCACAATGTTTGTGTATTAACACCGTTAAGTAATAACACTATTTGTGTGTCCGTCTGTTCATGTATTCATCACGGTATTATGGTAGCCTGGTTTTGATTTGCCGCCGAAGCAGTGAAGAATAAAACATCGAAAAAAAAACACAAGCATTGGAAATGTCGGTCAAAACCTCAAGGCCAAATACAGATAATGTGTTCTCATCTCAGCGTTGGGCAGTTTTGCAGTTGATTTACAAAGAAACTTGAGTGGAAGTGTCTGGGTCAGAGTTTCACAAAACTGAACAGTTGAAAAACTCTGAAACAGAAATACACGACGATAACCGAACCCTGACAGGTTGTGTACGCTCACCTGCTTGGCTCCTCCCATCACCCCGTCCATCACCCCGTCCATCACCCCGTCCATCACCCCGTCCATCACCCCGTCCATCACCCCGTCCATCACCACGTCCATCACCCCGTCCATCATTCCTCTGTTGGGACACACCACAGAAACACACATATATCAGACACAACATTTATCTAACAACATACGCAGTCAACACCACGCAAAACTATACTACGTGAAATGCATAGTCAATACCTAGATTACACAGTAAATAAACACAGTAAGAAAAATAAATAATGCTACATCAACTTCTCTCAAGTATAAAATGCACACTCAGTAAGACATGGACACACGAATAGGCAGCTCTCACCTCATAGGACGGATCGGTCCAGTCGTACTGTGGAGCCCTCATCTGATTGGCTTCCTGCAGTTCCTGAGGTAGAGGTGGGCGGGTCGGGGCCATTAGCTCCGCCCCCTTGTAGTATTAAAGCCGTTATAACAGTTTAGTAATAGTTTAAAGAAACAAGACAATAACCCAAAATGGCAGGTCCAACACATAAGAAACACCACAACAACATCAACATCACAACAACAACAACAACAACAACAACAACAACAACAACAACAACAACAACAACAACAACAACAACACAAGTGAAGAGGGTCCAGTCCTACCACGTGAGCTGTGCTCTGCAGGGTCTGTGACGGAGAAGGAGGGGAGGTTGAGTGTGTGTGATGGTCTCTCACCGCGGGGGGCACTGGAACAGGAGGTAATTAAGTATTAACATTGGTATTGGCACTAGAACAATATAATGATCAGCCGACAACACGTAACAAACATACAAACACACACACACACACACACACACACACACACACACACACACACACACACAACACACACACACACACACACACACACACACACACACACACACACACACACACACACACACAGAGGCAGCATGGTTGTGTGTGTGTGTGTGTGTGTGTGTGTGTGTGTGTGTGTGTGTGTGTGTGTGTGTGTGTGTGTGTGTGTGTGTGTGTGTGTTTGTGTGTACCTAGTGTGTGTAGTCTCAGCAGTGCAGAATGGTGGTCCCTGTTGGGTCTCAGAGCAGACAGGACGTCCTCCATCATCCAGAGGTCCCTCTGAGCCTGGGACTGATGCTACACACACACACGCACGCACGCACGCACGCACGCACGCACGCACGCACGCACGCACGCACGCACGCACGCACGCACGCACGCACGCACGCACGCACGCACGCACGCACGCACGCACGCACGCACGCACACACACACACACACACACACACACACACACACACACACACACACACACACACACACACACACACACACACACACACACACACCCACACCCACGCACACACACACGCACACGCGCACACGCATGCATGCACACACACAGACACACCCGCACACCCGCACACACACGCAGACACACACACACACACACAATATAGACAATATAAACCATTATATACACACTATACTGTATATTTGCACACACAATACAGCCACTATACACACATTATATACACACTATACACACAATACAGACACATTAATTAAAAGATAGAGAATGTTATTGTGTTTGATTGGCACCAATATATAACGTGTACTGTAGTTCTGTTACCTGAGGAGACCCAAAGTCTGTGATGTGCTGCAGGTGAGATCTGATGACTGACAGCTCACTCTCCATCCTCTCGTACTGAACCTCCTTCTACCACACACACCCACACACACACACACACACACGTACTACACACACGCACACACACACACACACACACACACACACACACACACACACACACACACACACACACACACACACACACACACACACACACACACACACACACACCACACACACACACACACACACACACACACACACACACACACACACACACACACACACACACACACACATTAACGTACTCTCTCTCCAACCTCAAACACGTGGAGGCCATACAAGACGAGGAGGAGCAGCGCATGGTCCACCTGCTCTCCTTCAGGTCCTCAAAGCCTACCAGAGAAACGTCACACATCCTGGCGCGGATAGTGACCAGCTCTTCCTGCAGCAAGGCCTTCTGGGAAAGGGCCGCATCCTGGGTCCTCCACTCCTCCAGCTGCATCCTGCTGGTCTCCATGGCAACCTGCATCCTGCCCATCTCCATGGCAACCTGGACACTGTCCTGCAACACGGCCACAGAGATCTGAGAGGACACGAGAGCTCTTTACCGCCTGTTGACAGGTTATCAACACGTTGTTAAACTGTTAGAAACACAACCAGAGATCCCATGTTACCACCATGTTACCACGTTAATAACATGTTATTAAACAGTTTATAATGCCGTGTTCTTTGGAAAAGGTACTCGAATCGATTCAGGGTCGCTTGTAACTCACTTCATTTGGTTACTCCCTTTGGTTGGCAGGCGTGGACTCAGTAATGTGCTCTGATTGGCTAAGCATGGTGCTTAACTCCCGCCTCCTGGATACCCGTATGTGTATTCTATGCTGCTCTCTAGTGGCTATGTGTTGGCATTGCAACTTGGTTTGTGGCTATGTGCGGGAGGTACACTTTTTTTTGTGGCCTTGAGCGTCTGGCCTCGAACATCTTGACTGCTCGTATCTCTAGAATTGAAACATGATGTCTTCCTGTATGAGCTGGATGACCCCTATAGGCTCAGGATTCCTCCCTAAGGTGGGAAGCCTCTTTAATTGGTATGGGCATACGTGGCCTAATGGTAAGAATGTGTGAATTATGTCACAATAACAGACTAAGAGACCTGAGCGTCCAGGAGGGCTCTTATCACATGTTACCACGTTAATAACATGTTATTAAACTGTAATAACAGAAACAGATCTGAGAGGAAATCCCTGGTTAACTCTTTATCGCTTGTTAGCACGCTGTTTCCCTTTTTATCAACATGTGAGCAGGTTATCAACCAGTTGGGTCTCAGACCAGGACTAACCTTGTCCACCTGCAGCTGAGCCAGCTCCATGGACAGAGCCTGCAGCAGCTTGTCACACCCACACAGCCTGGTCAGCACAGCCTGTGGACACACACAGCTGTTTGGAGACGGAAACGCTATTTGGAAGACATGGTGTCAGTGTTATTTTGATACACGGTGCCGTTTGTTTTCTTCTTTTTTTATGCATCCATGGCAGGTGTTTTGCTAATCGTGTGATTGGTTGTTTTAACTCACGTCTGCGTCACTCTCCAGCGGGCGGAGAGCTGGGGTGTCCCTCAGCTCCGGCTTCACGGGCTGAAGAACAGGTGGAGCATGTTTATACAGAAGTAGTCCCGAGGCACTTTGGTGTAATCTAGTGTAAATGTATTTCATGTCAAACGTGTACTGTTGATGTTGAAGTATGTGTAAGATGTAGTGACACAACCCGAGAGCGCAGAGCTAGAGGGCAGGCATGGGGAGGGGAGCAACCCTCGCTACCGTAGTCGTGGGAACCACACACACGGACACATGGTTGCCGTGGTGATGGTGGTGATGGTGATGGGTGGGGTGGGGGACGTGTCCAAGTCGGGTCGTCCGCGGCAACGGGGGGAGGGCCTCCGGGAACCCCCCCGTGGAGTGAGACTGAGGAGAGAGAAAGTAATGCCGCAACAACCCTTTAATTCTACTGTAATTATACTGTAATTATACTGTAATTCTACTGTAAAACTACTGTGTTTACACCTACGTATATTCAGTCGTTTTACTCCTACCTTAACTCCTACCTCGTTTAATTGACAGTATGTATTCTTATATGAATAGTGTGTTGACCGATTGAGGAGACGGAAAAACAGTTAAACTGATCATTTGTTACCTTTGCTAGCGGCCTCCGTCCGCTGGAACCGTGGTGGACAGAACCGTATGTCGCTACGGGCTACGCACGCACACACACACACACACACACACACACACACACACACACACACACACACACACACACACACACACACACACACACACACACACACACACACACACACACACACACACACACACACACACACAATCAAAAACTGGTATTATAACAGAAGTAAAGGTATTACTAGTATTGTTTTTGCCTTGTGGAGTTAGTATTAGTAATGTAAATAGTAGCATTAGATAAGAATGAATAGTATTACTTGTGTTGTGTTGACCT
>OLKM01000951.1:164417-184417 GCA_900291075.1 Melanogrammus aeglefinus | reverse complement strand
AGGAGAGAGGAGAGAGGAGGAGGAGAGGAGGAAGAGAGGAGAGGAGAGGAGAGGAGGAGAGAGAGGAGGTGAAGGAGGAGCCGAAGAGAGGGCAGTAGAGGAGAGTGGAGGCGAGAACGAGGGGAGAGGAGGAGAGAGGAAAACAAAATTATTAGAAAATAGTGCGAGATCGTTTTTTAAATTGGTGCAGTGATATATGAGATATAGTTGAGCTGTAGGTGAGATAATGCTGAGATAGAGCAGAGATAGCAGAGCTATGACCCCGTTAGACGAGTTGGACCAACAACACAACCAGGTGACATATGGCCTCCCCCCCCCCCTCCCCCCTCTACCTGCTCCTCTCCTCTCCCTCCCCCCTCATGTCCTTCCACTCCTCCCCTCTCTCCTCCTCCCTTATCTCCTCCCCTTCCCTCTCTCCTCACCCCCTATCTCCTCCTCACCTCTCCCCTCCTCATCCTCCCTCCTCATCTCCTCTCCTCCTCTCCTTCTCTGCGTTCTATTCTCGGCTGCTCTCTCTCTCTCCCCCCCCCCCCCCCCCCCGCTGTGTCATGTGACAGGTGACAGCTGCATCGCCGTGGTAACAGGCGGGGAGTGTGTGAAAGCCAACCTGGCACCCGCACAGGAATGAGAGACATGCTAGGGGAGCGGCCGGCGAGCAGGGGGGCGTGTCTGTGTAACGTAGAGGGGGGGGGGGGGGGGAGGGTAGAGGAATTCACCGTGACTCTCGGAAACCGTGGGACCCACCATTCCCCCCCCTCCACCCCAAACATAACTTCACCTCAGCGTCTTCCATTTTTAACACGTCAGCCACTCTAATATTGATAAAAGTGATGGTTGTGTTGTATCAGGTGGAAGGAAGGGATTCGTCGGCAAGGTTTCTGGCGTTAAGGAAGCCGTAGACAACACCGGGAAAGGTTGGGAAGTGCTGTTCTAACACACTTAAACATACTAAACAATCAAACAACCGTAAAGGTTTATGAGCAGCCCGTAGATGGGAAAGTACAACAAGGGTAGGTCAAAAAGTTATTTTTTTTACAAGAATTCCAACTGGACTCGTTTTGTAATCGACCGTGCATGCGCAGCACAAAAGACGCACAGTCCCATGAGACACAACGCCGTTAGCTATGGGAAAAGCAGCTAAAATCATGAACATCATTTTAGAATCGATTCATAGGATACCTTTCCCACATTCATCTGCCAGCATTACCAATCTGCAAGTTTCGACACACTCAGCCTACACACCAAACAATCTAACATCCTTAACATGCAAAGAAGCAAAAATGTGTGATACCGGGTTGCACACTTAACAATGTCACATGCTTCACCTACACACATAACAATCTAACACATTCTACCTACACACTTGACAGTCTAGCAGGCTTAACAATCCAGCACCCGTTCCCCCCGACATGAAATAAACATGGAGACAGTGGAGGCACCCAGAGGAGCCTTTGTGTGGACGTTCTCCCACACTGGAGATGTTGTGATGACGCAGGCCAACCACCCGAACCCATGATCAGCACTCTTCACCTCCATCTGCTCCTGCACCCCTCAGCCCCCGACCCCCCCCCAAGCCCCCCGGACACAGAACAACAGAAGAACACAGCCTCCACGCGACCTTCTAGCCCACAAGTGGTCTGTGGGTGTAGGGAAATATTTGGAGAATCCTGCTGATTCGCGGGGTCACAGTGTGTGTGGGCAGAGGATTTAACATGCTAGAGACGCGCGGAGGGCGGATGAACACCGGCTCTGTCCTCCGTGCACACAGGGCGCTTTGTGGCGGTCTGGAGGTTCTCACCAAACTAGCATGTAGAGTACCTCCCGGAACACAGGGATGCTAATTGTCGCTACCACAACATTAGCGTCGGCACAGCTCCGCGCGGAGTCACCACATCAACAGAGTGTTTAACCTCCCTGCAGTGATGACACAAACACAGCTTGGAGGTATAGATGAGATATGGTATCGATATTTACATCTAACACACTATTTATTAGTGATGCTTTATATGTTTTTCGAAAAATCTTATTTTGTGGTCGTCCTTTTGGTGTTATTGGGAGTTGCTATACTGTTAAAATAGATACAAAATGGCTTAATGCTTTCCAAACTGTTTCTACTTTTCTAAGGATTACCAACAACGTTACAAATCAACTAAGTGCATTGTCGTCTAGGAGAGCTACATTATCACAAATCATAAACCTGAGGAGTTCTCAAGTCAGTTCTTGATGTTCAACTCATCGACAAGATGTTGGGGTACTTGCTATAGAGAGATAGACAAGATGATACATGAGACATATCTTCTATCATATGGTTAGATGAGAGAGAGATGACATAAGTGCATGAGGTATAGGTTTTTTCATATAGACAAGTTATAGGTGAGCTAGATCAATATCTGTAGATATAACTGAGACATAGCAGATATATGGGTCAGAGACATTAAGGTTGGAGAGATACATAAGATATAGCTAGTAGAAGGGCTGAACTCATCGCAGATGAAGAGCATGCTAATTCATCAATAAAACAAAGGACTGTGTAAACAAAGACTTCATCAACAGATTCATCTCAACCCAGGCAGACAGTAATCGACAGCGTTACAGTGACAATAATACACAGAAGGAAAGGGATGCAATCGGAAGTTTATTCTGAGATTCTTTTTATCCTAATTTGTTACCTGTACTTCCTAAATCTCTTTATCTTTTTATATTTCTTACGAATGAGCCATTAGTGAACTAGTGTGTAGGGTAATGTCATAGGTCGACTGATGCCATTTAAATGAAGCTAGTAGTAGTATATAATGGTATGTGTGGATAGGACCCATATGAGTGGTCTAGTGTGTTTCTTATGTCATAGGTAGTCACTTAGGTTACTTCCTGAAATCTGTTAGATAATATTTAAATGATTTGTTACGAATGAGCCATTTAAGTGAACTAGTGTGTAGGGTAATGTCATAGGTAGACTGATAGCCATTTAAATGAACTAGTAGTAGTATATAATGGTATGTGTAGACCAAGAACCATATGAGTGGTCTGGTGTGTAGGGTAATGCGTAGGTATAGGTAGGAGCCGTGTCCCAGTACCTTGGTCTGGCTGCCGGTTCCCTCTCAGCGTCTTCCTCTCGTTCCGACCCGGTTTGGCTGCTGTCCCCCGGGGCGCACCGTGCTGTCTGTCCCCAGGGATACACAAGCCTGCTTCCCGTCCGCTCCGTCCGGTCTGTCCGTCTGTCCCCTGGTCCGCTGCTCCCAGAGACCAGCTGTCCTGTTGTCGTTGACACCGGTGGTCTCGGAGACAGCAGTTCTTTTAACCCTGTCCGTCCGATTGTCAAACTTCCTGCCCCAGCTGAACACTGCCACCACTCTGACACTCTCCTCTCTCGCTCCCTCCCTCCCCCTTTGGTCGAGCTCTCTCTCTCTCTCTTCCTCTCATCTCTCTCTTCTCTCTCTCTCTCTTCTCTCCTCTCTCTCTCTCTCTCTCTCTCTCTCTCTCTCTCTCTCTCTCCTCTCTCTCCCTCTCGCTCTCTCTCCCTCTCTCTCTCTCTCTCTCTCGTCTCTCTGTCTCTCTCTCGCTCTCTCTCTCCCTCCCTCCCTCCCTCTCTCTCTCTCACGCTCTCTCTCTCCCTCCTTCTCTCTCTCTCTCTCTCTCCTCTCTCTCTCTCTCTCTCTCTCTCTCTCTCTCTCTCTTCTGTAGAGCTCTCTCTATCTTTCGTAGAACAGTACAATCCCTGTGTCGCCTCACTCTCTTCTCTCTCTCTCTCTCTCTCTCTCTCTCTGCTGTGTCTGCAGAGCGTGGGATATTATTTTCTGGTGAAAGATGTTCCCTCCTCACCCGTCTCACCCTCCTCTTCCTCCTCACCCTCCTCACCCTTCTTAACCTCCTCACCCGTCTCACCCTCCTCACCCAGACAGAAGCTGTGTTGTCATGAACACAGCTTAACACTGAAGATTAACAGTGGCGCGAGACATAGCAGTTTTTCTGAAAATTCGTTCAAACTCAATACTCGAAATACTCAAATAGTCCTTGTTGTTCCCTGGAGCTGCTGCAGCCGGAGAAAGGGTTGTCTTTCAGACACATCGAGAGGAGGCTACCCATCGGGCAGGAAAGAGAAGCCAGACTAGTACTTCCAAAGTAGTGATAGCTACCCGCCAGACTATTACTGTAGTGTGTGTGTGTGTGTGTGTGTGTGTGTGTGTGTGTGTGTGTGTGTGTGTGTGTGTTGTGTGTGTGTGGTGTGTGTGTGTGTGTGTGTGTGTGTGTGTGTGTGTGTGTATTGCTGTTCAGAGATACCAGTGGTATTATTAGCACAGCCAGTGTGATAGGAAAGAAGGGAGTGCGACTGAGGCTGATATATTCCCACCAGAAGACCCTCTTAAGACAGGTCCAGGTTGAGGTGGGTCCATGGTCTAGGGAGAGTGGAGGGTCTGAACCAGGTGGTTCCCTAGGTTCCTCTATACTTAGCAGCGCACATGTCTCAGTTATTTCCTTCGACTGCCAGGTCGTGACCTCAGGCACCCCGGATGAGCTCCACTCAGGGGGGCAAAGCACTCCACAAACCTCCCTCCCTCCTTCCCTCCCTTTTCCCTCCCCTCCTCCCTCCTTACCCCACACGCTGCCGGGGTCAAGCTCAACAAGCCAATCAGCTGTGGGGGCTGACAGGTGCGTGGCTTCTATATCATCTCATGTTACTGACACCCAGTCCCAGAGCCCACTGCCACTAGATGCCCTGGAATGGGGACCCCAGAGGACCATGGGGGATGTAGTCGATCTGCCCTGCCCTGTGATGCTTCATCCGTGCAGCAGAGTGCGCCAGTGTCCCGCAGGACACAAGCGGGAGGATTGAGACGGTGGAGATGGGGTAAACTAACCTGGTCACACACCACACCAGGGTTGTCATGGCAACGCACGCTCATGGCTACCGGCGTGGGCGTGGCCTCAAGGGCGTTGTCCAGCTCCTACAGCGGTCACTCTGGGAGTCCTGTCCTTCTGCAGCACCCTTGAATGCAAGACAGTCCATAGGTGGGTGGAGGAGACAGCGGAGCACCAGCTCTGAGCTGCCAGAGGTGCAGCAGCTCTACGCCCAGATATGCCCCAACTTCAGTTACATTAACTCCAAGAGCTCTGGAAATATCTGCCTTTATTCCCCCGTCCGGCCTGTTCTCGTATACTGTTATGGGTTTTGGTTTGCGCAACGCACCAGGTACATTTCAACGGTTAATGAATGTGGTTGTCAACAGACTTGAAGGTTGTGTGGTATATTGGGACGATGTCGTGATTTACAGTAACACCTGGGAGGATCACCTGAGCCAAGCCAGGTGAGCTGCATCTCGTCAGGTGATGTGGCTCCACCAACCAGCTCCCTGCAAGACAGAGCACACCAGAAGCAACACCACAGCACGAAGGCAACCCTGTGGCCGTCACACTAGTGGCACAGCAGCTCTAGACCCGGCAGCTCTAGACCCGGCAGCTCTAGACCCGGCAGCTCTAGACCCAGCAGCTCTAGACCCAGCAGCTCTAGACCCAGCAGCTCTAGACCCAGCAGCTCTAGACCCAGCAGCTCTAGACCCAGCAGCTCTAGACCCAGCAGCTCTAGACCCAGCAGCTCTAGACCCAGCAGCTCTAGACCCAGCAGCTCCCCACCCAGCGCTGCAAGAGGACAGCCCAGCACATCATCAAGGAGCCCAGACACAACTGCCACACACTCTTCAGCCTGTTACAGTTTGGTACTGTACTGTACAGCATCGAGACTAGAACCAACCACAGGCTCTAACAGTACCGGATCATAAGGACTAGAACCAACCACAGGCTCTAACAGTACCGGATCATAAGGACTAGAACCAACCACAGGAAGTACCGGAGCATCACACACACACACACACACACACACACACACACACACACACACACCACAGCACACACGACCACAGCACACACACACACACACACACACACACACACACACACACACACACACACACACACACACACACACACACACACACACACACACCATAATGTCTTACTTATTTGCATCTACATTGCTGTAATTTCTACATATTATCTAATATTTCACTTTTTATCTCCTTTTAATTAATGTATTGTCCTGTTCATTCTCCTGGGACCCCCGCATTTCCAGTCCAGGATCAATAATGCCCCCCTTTCATGCATGTGTGCATGCGTATATGAGTAACTGTGTGTGTATCATGTTATTTTCGGAGCTTTGCCAATGACATGAGCATACAGTTACCCTCACATGCCAAACATAAGCCAACAAATATAGACCAGCGTATGCATGAGTTATATATATTAGAGCCATATATATGAGTTATACATAGCTTTCTGATGATCAACACCTCTAATTTTGAATGTCTTATGAAGACTTTGTTTTGTACTTGTTGTACAGATCATATGTTCTCCGGACCATCAATCACAGCCTTGAGAAGCCCCCTGACGCTGTTCTATGCTACGCTAGGCTATACATCACTTCATGGTCTAGTTGGACAACTGCAGGAGTGATGAGTCCATTTATGTATTTGTAGTACAAGTTCAAGGAAGATATATAGCAGCAAGTGGAACGCAGCTTCCAGGGAATCATGGCTGTAATATAACATATAGTTCTATACTTCTGTAGTTTATTAAAGAGTTAAATAATAATAATAAATGTAGTTGAATATAGTTATTACACGGTAATATAGTCAATACAGTTTGATTTAGTGAATTGAGTGTTGGCCTAACATAGTTCATAGAGTTTATTATCCTTAACATAGGTATGGGTAACACCGTTTAATGTAGTTACTATAATTTAAGAGAGTTAATTACTAGCTTGTAGCCAGAGTAGGAAGCAGCAATACAGATTACTGCAGTACATGAAGAATGGTACGGTAGGGCATGATTAATAATAGGTAGAGTCTGGCAGTAGTAACAGTAGGTTGAGATGAGCAGCGGTAATAGGTAATACGTCTGCATTAGAAAAGGATCCAGTATGAACTTGAATGTACCATAAAACAACTGACAGATTAACGACACATGAATTTGTCTCCAGCTGTTGGAGGAATCCGGCATCCTAAGCTAACCTACAGAACACACACACACACACACACACACACACACACACACACACACACACACACACACACACACACACACACACACACACACACACACACACACACACACACACACACACACACACACACACACACACACACACACACACACACACACACACACACACGCACACACCCACAACCCACACGGAAGATTTAAGCTTTCATCGTTAATATCACACACAGACACATAGAAGAGCTGGACGTGACATCTTTCAGTTTGACGACGTGAGAACTATTGGCCAATCAGGTTGGTTCGGGTTAGTGATTAACTGTGATTATTAATAGCTTCGCGATCCTTACGTAATAGCCTTAAAATTTATTAAGTCAGGCGTGAATGCCAAATTTAATTCCTTAGGCGCTACTCCGTAAAGAGATCCCTTGATGAGGGTGGTATGTCCCAAGGCTGGTTTTGTTTATGGGGTCGCATAAACAAACCCATAGATATTCGATTTCTATATTTTGAAGGGTTGAGGTGCCCCAGACATGATCAAACTTTGATACTTAGCAATGTGTGAACCACTTCTCGCATGCCTCGCTGGGACATGGATACTTGGGAGATGGGGATTGGGTTCAACAATGTGTGAGGAAGCAGCTCTACAACGTAGTAAGTTGCCTTAAACAAGCTCACGTAGACGATCTGGAACCGGAGACCACAGCTTTTTAAGGTTTTGAGACGGTGCAGACATTGCTGGTACTGTAATTGTACACGAAGGACACTGGTAACTACACCTCAAAGTGACGGTCAGGATCTGAGACGGATTTAAGAAGACATTATAAATCAAATGTACAAACAATAATATTGTTTTATTTAATATTATCGGTCATTAAGTGTGTTCATCATTTCAAATTCAAGACTTGTATTAATATGTATATATAAACACACTCTCAACAGATATATTATTCTGTAGCGTCGGAAGAGGGAAAGTCAGACCTCCTGACCACGGCTTTAAAAAATACTTTTTCTCATTCTGGAGCCATCCACAGATGTGGATCTGGGGCTTGGTTCTCCTCTAGAGAGAGGAGTAGGCACCGGCGAGACCCTACACCTCGTTCTCCTTCAGGAGGTCCCACGTGCCGGGCAGAACGAGTGGCCCTGGGAGCCTGTTCTGCAGGGCGGTCAAGCGATCTAAACACTCTCTGCGGACGGAGTAGAAGCAGACGATCCCGGCGGGCTTGTCGATCTACATGCCCAGCGTGGGCAAGAAAGCCACGTCCCTGAGGTCCTCGTGAGCCCTGTCCTACCAGACCTGGTAGGAACTGATACCCCAGCACAGACCCCAGGAGTCCGGGTTCGGCTCCGGCCAGAACAATCCGCCTCCCAGTCCCAGGGTCAAGGTTGAACACTGGGCTCATCTGTCCTTGTCCAATTATCCTGAACTGTGACAAAATGTAAACGTTCTTGAGTACAAGCCGGGGAACTCTTCGTTGCCATGTTGGTATGCACAGTATGTGATCAGCCGTGGCTTTGGCAGATGTAAAGTACTGGTGGATGGCTGGAGGTTTGTACAACAGAGTTTTACATTTATATTATCGCCTGAATTAGAAAATGAACTCTCGGATGTTACACTCTCAAGGATGTGTATGGATGGAGAATGCAATCGATAAATAAATAAATACGATACATAAAGCAGAGATAAAAAAAATACATGCTGGACCCAAAAGAACCACTTTGGTCACAGTCCGACATCCAACATTCCTCACAATAAATAACAATGTCCTGGAAAATCAGTTACTGGTCGATCCACAACATAGAGACATGGAGTCGACTAGGAGACATTGTAATATGATGTTCATCACCGGACTGGGTGCTTACTATGCCAGTGTTTGGTCTTGTCGGCATGGTGATAGGTGTGAATCTTCCGGAGAGCGTCCGCTGAGAAGATATACGGTGTCGGCTTTACGGCGGGCTCTTCTAAGAGAGGGGGAGTGGGTGCTGGGGGATGTCTTCTTCTGGTGAGATCGTATGGCATCGTGGAGAAACATCAGGACGTCTTCAGCCGCTTGGAAACGTGAGGCTGCATCACCAGACCCTTTGGCTCACGATTCGAAAACGGTCGCGAGATTAAGACGCAAATTGAGATTGAGAGACGTCTCAGCTGTATAAGCAGTCAGTAAGAGTTGTGGCTGGAGGTAATGCATGCCAGTTTATTAACTAGAGACCAACACTGACTTTATTTGACCTTTTATTCAACACTGGCCTTGAACACATAATTATTAATAAAAGATACAAATACATACACACCTCAGTTCATTTAAACTATAGTAATACGTATACGTATGTCCAATGAGAGACAATACAGTAGTACATCAAATACATTAAATACATGTTTTAAATTATAATAAGCAGAATGTTAATAGTTATGTCATTAAATACTTATTCAAAATACAATTTATATAGTTGTAAATAGTAGACTTTCACAGGTTTCAGTCTATATAATCATGTATATGGTCACAACTTATTACCATGTACAATGTGCATTACCAAAACAGCCATTCATATACAATGCACATTATGAAACATAACCACTGCTAAAGAGGAGTGCTATCTCGTTTATAGTCGTTCTAGTGGACTGACTGGTTGGATTTATTGGTCTGACTGGTTCTCTCCTGCACTGGCTCAAGTGGTCTGCCTCTTTCTTTAGTGGACTGACTGGTTCTAGGGGTCCTGCTGGTTCTAGTAGTCTGATTGGTTCTAATGGACTGGTCGATTCCAGTGTTGTCACTGTTTCTAGGGGTCTAACAGGTGCTCTCATTGTCGGACTGCTTCTAGGGGTCTGACTAGTGGTTCTCTCGCTGACTGGCCGGTTCCCTCCCTAGCTGCGGAGAATGCAGTAAGACTGGGTTCCCACCCAGAAACCAGGCATCATCTTCTGCTTGAAGGTGGCCTTGACCTGCTTCAGCAGGTGCACCTCCTTCTGCTCCTCCCCCACCTCCTCCACAGCGTAGAAGTTGAGCAGCCCAGCCGGCTGGTCCAGGTACAACCCCAGGAGAGGGCTCTGGGGGTGGGAGACCTCCTGATCCTGCCCGTCGTGCCAGTAGTGGTAGCTGGTGCCGGCCCACCCCAGCCCCCAGGACTCCTCGTTCTCCCCCAGGCCGCAGGGACCCTGGCCGTTCCTCCTCGCTGCACCTTCGTAGGCCAAGCCCAACACCACCCAACCCGAGTACTCCACCTCCCAGTAACCACGGAAACCGGTGATGCCCTCCTTGCAGAGAATCTGCAACACAACGATGGAGGAGGAAGTGACGATGTCTCCTAAAGATGGTTCAACATCTAGACCAAGGTTCTACGCTCATTATGCTTCTTCTCCATCAGCACTGGTAGACTTAGAACCAAAGATGTATTCCGAACCCGTTTTATGAACCTTGGACTCAAACCTACTCCATTTTTTTGTTACTGTTTAGATTGCAGGAACCCTAAAAAGGAGTATGTTTAAATCACGTCCCCTCTTGATTAGACCACACCCCCCTCCTGTTGACCACGCCCATACAGAATTGAACATCTCCCCAGATGGACCTACCTGTGGTGTATTTTGGTATACATATTTTGAGAGATTATGAATTTGTCGTGTACTAGTCGTACCTGGGGCGCGTGCTCGTATCGCTCGGGGCGATCCAGGACCGGACAGGTGGAGGTGTCCGTCATACGCGCTACCTTGGCGCCGGCCTCTGTGACCCACAGAGTCTTATTGGCGGTCTTATCGTCCATGGTCAGCTTCATCGAATCTGGAAAGATGATGTCACTCTTATAGACATTACACTTTGCACAAATGTTGTAAAAGAGGAGAGATCACACGCCTAAATATAGCTTAAGATACATTTAGCAGTTTTGTTATGTGTGTGAAAGGCACAATTTGCCAAAACAGCACCCAATACATTGCTACCCCTCTTGATTTTAACTGTACACGTCCTGTAAGTCACCCAGAGAAAACATTCTCCCGTAGTTCTCCAGAATTGGCAAAATATCCTTATTTGTATATTTTATTATTCTGCTCGTATCTATATGGTCTACTAAAGACCATTGTTAACGGGATGGTCTTTTTGATATGAAGTTACTATCCAATTGTAACCCAACGAGATGAGAAAGGGATTGGTTTCTGTTGGCGAAAAGCACGGCATGATATTACTATGCATCATAATGCAATGCAAAGAGACAGGACATTTTGTCAGTTGGCTAACTTTTAAAAAAAAAAAATTGTTACGGTGAAGATTGTATGAACAGATTATGTACGTTGATGTATAGATGCACGTTTTTTACATTTGAGGAGGTCTGCTCGGCACTTGGGCTCTGGGATGTTGGCTTCATATTCTGGGATCTTCTCTAGAGAACATGCAGGAGAACACAGTAAAGGAATCAAACTCAATAGACCAACTTATAGATAATTACAGAACAATAAATAGATGACCAACTTACGAATAGATAGAGTTAAACAAACTAATTTAAAGTCTCAACTTATAGAGGATAATAACCTAACTAAAAGTTGGCAGTAGAAGAGGGTCAAGTAAGCTATATCCAACCAAAAGCCTGACATTTAAGACGGATTCCACCCAGCATTCAGACTAAAGAGGGGATGAGCTCGCATGGCGCGTTACCTGCAGGGGGGATCCCATCTTTAGACCTCTTGGCTGTGGACAGAGAACAGCAGGTGTTAGAGGACATGTAGATGGATGTGTAGGAGAAGAAGGATGGGCTCTATCTAGAGAACAGGCTGCAGATAGATTCCCTCGTAGACGGCACATTCGGGCGTTCATGCTACAGGAGATGTAAGGGGAGGTGCTATCTTTATATCGCTAGCCGTGTCCCCTGCATTCACTCCGTGGTGTCCACTCAAAGCAACGTAAACATGAAGTGACTGAAGTAACAAGGATAGAATTACTGCCAAGGTTCTCCTCGTCCCAGGACTAAGTCATTCAGCAGGAGGTCCACCTACCAGACCAGGAGGTCCATCAACCCAGACCCATGCCTGACAAGGCTGCATCAAGAGTTTATATTCTCACCATTGCCCCCGCCTCTGCAGAGACGTGGATTAAATAACTGATGGGTCGTCTTGTGGATCAACAGTTTACCCTGACTAACCCATATGGCCACAACTGTCTGTTTTTACATATTGTGTGATGTTTTTTATTAAGTGTGTAGTAAATACTGTACTGGTTTCTGTTATTGAGTGTACTGTAGCAGCACTTTGGTTTCCTCTGGGGGTATTCTGTGGTTTGTTCCTCTGCGCTCAGGTTGAGGAGCTGAATTCTCTGCATTACAACACCAGTCCTCAGCCAGCTAAAACCACAGCAAGGGACAGGCATCAAGTAGCTCTCGTTACTCAAACACACTATCTGTTACATCCAGGATCTGCTGCCACCAGCTCTCGTCCTCACATTAGGACAGCCCACGGCTTTCATAACTTGACTGCGTGTGCAGTCAAGTGCAAGGCTGCACTGATTAGTGGGCATGTGTCAAATCTAAAACGTTTTATGTGTTCATCGTCCATTATGAAATGAATCATTTCGTTTTTTTCCTCAGCTGCTTGTCAGAGAAAACAAGCAAATTCTATTTCCATTCTTGTAACGTATCTTGTAACTTGTATAGGCATTTATTCTAATTTCTTAGATTGTATATACTAAAGTATTGATCAAAAATAAAGATTGGTTAGTTGAATGGACTATGGACATAATGGTAAGATGGATGGACTGTCGAACTGATTGATGTCTTGTGTTGTGGAAACATGTGATGAATCTCACCCTGCAGTAAACCTCCAGGAACCCAGGTCAAAGGGCCTGCCGGAGCGTTCTATTAGTGGTTAAAGTGGAACGTAAAAGTGGGCCAGTTACGCCCGCGTTTTAGAGCTGTTATGTTAATAGTTATGGTGATGTTAAGAGTCATTAAATTATAGTTATGGCGAAGTTTAAAGTCATTTTATTATTAGTTTTGGTTGTATTTGGAGCTATTATGTTAATAGATATGTTTATGTTGAGGGATGTTATATTAATAGTCATGGTTATGTTTTACCGATATAAAATGATCAGTCATTGTTATGTTTAGAGCTATTAAATAAATGATCATGGTGAGGTTTTAGAGCTATCATATATATAGCTATGGTTATGTTTCAGTGAAATATTAATAGTAATGTTTTAGAACTATTATAAAAGTTATAGTTTTGTTTAGAGGAATTATAATAATAGTTTTGAGGTAATACATTAGAATTATGCTTGAGTCTAAAGGTATTAGTTATGGTTGGATTAAGGGAGGCATTACAGTACTTGTTTAGAGGGTTTGTATTAATAGTAAGGGTATAGAGGAATTATAGTGCTTATGTTGGAGTTCACGTTGTTCAGATATAACATATTAATAATCATGTTAGGGTTTCAAAGTATGACATAATTACATCTACGGATGGGTTTGAAGGTATTATCTGAATAGTTGTAATTGGGTTTAAGAGCTATATAATGCAGGGCTCAGAGAGTATCATTTACATGCGAGTGCCGGATGGGCAGCACGGGGAATGTTAAGCTGGTGTTTGAATACAGCAGGTGGTGAAAACAAGCGTCCCTTTGAGACTTGGCCTGTGACTTATCGGGGGCCGTTAAAGAGGTCCGGGACAGCGCCCTGGCGGGTCTCACTCTCGTTCAGTCTACTAATTACATTTGCCAGACGGCAGCATCGTTACTGCGCCAGCATCCTTGAGCCACCCCAGACCACCTTGGTCACGGTTACTGATAAAGGTAAATAAATCAAATAACCGCGAATCACGACACTGAAAGTCCAAAACCAACATGTGCATTCAGATGGTTTATTGGTGTTCTTGTATGTTGTATCGTTGTTTCTCTTTCCTAAATGTAGGCTACTTACTGTCAGTACCTTTGGAGAAAAGCGTTGACCAAATGCCCTGAATGTAAATGTTTGTGATTATTAAACCGTTAAAAACGGATGAAGTCATTAAGCTGTTTTACAGTTCTTCTAACCCTAACGTTAAACATGAAACCTTTATTAGTAGGTCCCTTGAGCGCTGTGATTCTACCGGTCACTTAACAGCACGGCTACATATGTCACCTGCCTCCATCCAATCAGAAACAACCTTGAGGACATCAACTTCAGTTAAAAATGGAACAACCGTAGTCAATATCTATAGTAGATGGAATGGTAAATTTTTTGGAATGGTTTTTTTTGCACACAGTTAAAAAACTGAAAAATATGTACATTGACGTGCCAGAATATTAAACCCAGTATGTATTGAGCAGGGCTTGTGATCAATACCTAATTAATATGTTGTAAATATGTCTACTTTATATGTAATCATAGTCGTTATTAGTATTCCTCACATTGTTTCTTGTTGGGACTGAGGATCCTGGTGTTGGCGGGCATTATCCAGACTGGTCACAGGTTCGATTCCCTCCTGCTTCAAGATGTTGTTTCTCCTGGTAAGTCCTGGTCGCTCCTGGTTACTCCTGGTCACTGCTGGTTATGCCGGGTCACTTGTGGTGACTCCTGGCACTGGTCTTATATGCCCACTGGGAGGAGCGATGCTGAGACAAAGGTACGCAGGGGGACAGGAGGGCTGGCGGTGTAACTGGACCTGTCTCTGCAGGGGCTGTCCATAAAAAGTCTGATGAGGGTCAGGATGAAAGAGGGGACGTACACAATGATGGACGGACCACCAGTTGGCGTGACTCCATGTGTGTGTGTGTGTGTGTGTGTGTGTGTGTGTGTGTGTGTGTGTGTGTGTATGGGTATGTATGCGTTAGCATGCATGTGAATGTGTTTGTGTGTGCTTGTATGCATTCGTGTGTGTGTGTGTACGTGCCTGTATGCAGTTGTGTGTAAGTTCTTGTATCCGTTGGCATGCGTGCGCGTGTGTGTGTGTGTGTGTGCGTGCATGTGTGTGGTCGCCTGTGCATATGCACACATTCATGTGACTGCATGTTCAGATGTCCACATGCACCCAGGGTGTAGTGACATACTGCTGTGCGGCCGGAGTCCATGAGGCTAGTGCCGTACTCGTTGGCATGACAGGAAGAATGTCAACCAAACACCTGAGCCAACCAGAGCCCATCAATCCTCTCACCACCCCGGCCTGTTTGTTCATAGCCAACAGCGTGGCAGTAGACCGCACCCTAACACCCAGTGTTTCACACAACATGCATGCAGGGCTGTAGAAAACGATTAGACCGACTCTGACCAGAGGTGGAATCCTTGACCCGCTTGCTTCCCTCAGCCTACAGGATCCTGAGCTGCGAAAAGCAGAGAGTCACAGAGTGGAACAAACAAGGTCATACCGTGTCCCCGACCTGCATTAACGCTGAGCTATTTAGCATTGTAACGCCTTGATGTCTGTGGGGGGGCCACAGCAACCCTGAAGCCCCCCATCGTAAAAGCTCAGATTTGCTTTGTGTTTATTGGCTGTAGCGTGCCTCTCAGGGAACCAGGCTAACACGCGGCTAGCTGTTAGCACGGGACAGGCTCACACGATGACCAGCTGTTATTGGAAGACAGGGCTAACACGCTAAGCAGCCGCGAGCGGGGGTCAGCAGACATGAGCCTGAAAAGACCAAATGGAAAAGTGGCATTAGCCAAAATTCGTCGCGCCTTCCAATATAAAACACAGACCGGACGTCTTCCTCTCTTTGGTCACTGGTTCGGCCAAGTTGTTGTTGGAATTCCTGTGGAGACACTGACTTGTTGACTGTGTATGTTTGATTAAGTGATGTGTATTTTGGTTTGGTGTATGCTGCTGTGTGGTAGTGCACAAAGAATTTCCCCTGGAGATAAATTCAAAGTTTGAACTTGAACTTGCAGCAAGACCCTGACCTCTTCAGGGCTTCAGTGGTCTGAGGGAGAGACCGCGGTCACCCAGACTATTATTAGGATATACTATTTTGTCCATGCATTTAACACAGTACAAGCAACACTAGTAGCTCTGTTCTGTGCTGTTCTGGGGAGGATCCGTACCGGCTGGTCCATTGTCCAAGCCTCCATCCCCAGAGTGAGCCGGGGCAGAGAAGCTCAGCACCAGTTGGGTGTTGAGGGTGATGAGATCCACAGTGCAATCAGACCGCATCAAACTGTATCGCAAATCCTAATCTGTCAGCGCTCGGGCCACTCCGCCGCCCCCGTCCGTTGCACTCCCCATGCCGGTGCTCAAAGCGCGAGGGATCAAGCCTTAGGATGGAGCGTGAGAGAAGCTGAATGGGAACGCAGCCAAAGGGAGCAACATGTGAAGCCCTGTCTCATGGCCCAGGGTGTGGGTATATAATCTCCCTGTGTGCAGGTGATACACGGAGAGCCGCATTTGAGCCGCTGGGCTCCTCAGCAGCTGCCAGTGCTGTTAGCGCCGTGTCACGGCAAAACAACATCGCTCAGGGTTGGGTGGACGAGGCCGTTACTCATCCTGCAACAGAACCTGAGTGTGTGAGTGTGTGTGTGTGTGTGTGTGTGTGTGTGTGTGTGTGTGTGTGTGTGTGTGTGTGTGTGTGTTGTGTGTTGTGTGTGTGTGGTGTGTGTGTGTGTGTGTGTGTGTGTGTGTTTCTCTGAGGTCCCATATGTGTATGTGTGCAGTGCCTCAAGTCACTCATCCTGCAACAAAACCTGAATGTGTTAGCAAAAGTGTGTGTGTGTGTGTGTGTGTGTGTGTGTGTGTGTGTGTGTGTGTGTGTGTGTGTGTGTGTGTGTGTGTGTGTGTGTGTGTGTTGTGTGTGTGGTGTGTGTGTGTGTGTGTGTGTGTGTGTGTGTGTGTGTGTGTGTGTGTGTGTGTGTGTGTGTGTGTGTGTGTGTGTGTGTGTGTGTGTGTGTGTGTGTGTGTGTGCCCGGATGCCAGAAGGTCAGAGCAGACAGACTAATATGGAGCCGGAGACACATGCATTCTGATCATTTCTCTGATGTTTTGGACTAACTACAGTAGTTGAGGTTGTACCATGTGTCTAGAAATACACATAAAAAACACTTAAACGCTTAAACACAGACAAGGCGAGGACACTTCAAAAAACACAGCCAGAATAACTATATATCACGACAACATCACAAGTGGAGTATTGTAGGTTGTACAATAGATTTTCATGGTGGTTCAACGAGGTTAATAACATTGCTTGCATGGTAATGATGGGTAGTAGTTTACATACAATAAAAAGTTTTAAAAAAAGTTAAGTCGGAGATAATAACACTATAACAACTGAAGTAAAGTAGAAGTACATTTCCAAAATAGGCTACTACCCTACAACATCTCAACTCTAACCTTAAACTGTTTATTACAACCGCACCTTCGGATCAGAAAGAACTTTCCGAAGCGACACATTCACATTCCAGTTAAGCCCCATGAGACCATCACGCTACGTTTCACTGCGAAACGTGACCTTCAATGTCTGGATGGTCTCACGAGAGTACGAGACCCCTGTCTGGGCTAGGGGTCAGCAAACCTCCACCCCCTGCAGTGGTTCCCTGGAGCATTGAAGAAAATGGAAATACATAATGGCCTTTTTTATTATTCTTTCAAAGAGGACATCGTTTATTTTAGAGATCGAGCTGATACTGTGGCACGAAAATAATAAAAAAAGTGTTTTGATATCTTTAACCAAGATAAACCTCCAATTTAGGGCTCAAATTTTGTGGCTCCAGATTTATTTGATTTGGTGGGGGATGGACCAAAAACTGCTCTTTTGACGCGGAGTACAGAGACCTCTGATCTGGGCGAGGAGAACGTCTTTCCCTCCCTCGTGTGGCTGCTTGTTGCCATAACATCACAGACCGCGCAGAATACATTGAAATCCACCACCATATAAAGGAGAGTTTCCCCTATCATCGATAATCCACATGAATGGCGCAACCACGAGGTCTCACTACTATATAAATATAAAACCAACTTCTTTACCAGTCTAGTTAATGAGGGTTAGGTAGAGTAGAGACGGAAGAAGACGGATTCGGGAATCGAAACCGGGCTTCTTATTAAATGCAGCCCCATCCCATTAGAAAAAACACATGAAACTAGTAATCTTGTTAAAATGACGACTATGATGTCTGGACTTCCAGACGTTCAGCTTGCAAGTACGAAACCGGTAACTAACGTTCACAAATGTGCACCAAGTTACCAATTAACACATCTGACTTATTGAGCTCGAACTAAAATGGAACATTGCTGACGAGCTGCGGACAGTTTTGGAACTGCAACAGGAACGGTTCATGTCAATTATTGCCAATTAATAAATAGGCCAGCACAATGTCTTCATTATAGAATAACAACCTTACAATGAATAATTTTCAACATTAATCTTATTTAGCTATTTTGAAGAAAAGGTATATCTGTATTTGCATCAATTATTGTAATAATCCTATTTATATTCTAATTCGAAAAAACTTATTTTAAGTTTCGCTATTACCATTAAAAAAACCCAAACGGAGCTTTACAACATTGCTTGATGCAACAGCTGACGACACTGGCGCAACAGCAGCAGCAGTTCCTATTCTTTCCACAAGATGTCGCTGAGATACAAGAAAATATGCTCCACTCATAGTCCTCTGTCAAGTTTAATGACAAAACCATACTGATCAGCCATTAGAGAATGCTACAGCAATCCTACACAAAAAGTGTTGAGGACGAGGGTACTGCAGTTGGTACATGGGACTGTATTGAAATAAAAATCATTGAAATAATATGTATAGGCCTGTATATATATTCTAAATGTTTCCTAAATATACACACTCCCCCACTGCCTACAAGCGGCAAATAATATTGACAACTGTCAACGCCTTTAACTACACTGTAACTCTAAGGAGAGGCGGCTGCAATCTAAAATTAGTTTGACTGAATGCGATCCATTCAATCCTGGACAGCGTGGTCCTACTGCATAGAAGCAGAGCTTCTGGGGGGAGATGACACAGAGCTTGGGCTGGAAACCAAAAGGAAAGCTACATTTCTTATGCATGCTGTTCTAATACACCTCTTGACAACTTTGGTTGGTCTTGCGTAGCACTTTAATGTCATATTCAACAAAATAAACATTTTCAAATGTAGGCCAGGCAAGATGTAAAAACAAGTCGATTTGGCGGTTTTCTCGGTGTCTACAAGCCCTACCCTCCAACTGAGTCACTCAACAGGAACTTCATGTTGTTTCCTTCCAGACCCCTCAGAGCTGAGACCCACGCACCCCCCAACCAAGGCCTGTAGAGTCTTCTCCCTGCCTCCGCCAGAAGAACTGAGAAACCATAACACAACACGCTTTTTCCTCTTCTTTGTTTAATTCTTTACCTCTCATACTCTGTGATCCCGATTTTTTGCAGTTCTTTTAAACTCATTTCCTGTTCCTGTTGTTCTGTTGCCCTTGTGAAGCACTTTTTATTGCTGCTGTTTGCACGAAGCGCACTCTGTAAATAACGTTGATTTGTTTTGATAGAACGCTATATATAGCAAAGATCTGTATAGGGCTCTTCAAGGATTAACACTTCCAGATGGAACACACACACACACACACACACACACACACACCACACACACACACACACACACACACACACACACACACACACACACACACACACACACACACACACACAGCACGGCACACATTTGCACGCACACATACACATATACATGCACGCGCATAGCACACACACACACACATACACACTTACACACACTTACACTTACACATACACACACACACACACGCACAGACGCATGCACTTACAAACCCACACACACACTAATACACTCGCATGCTGCACACACACACACACTCTCACACACACACACACACTCACACACACACACACACACACACACACACACACACACACACACACACACACACACACACACACACACACACACACACACACACACACTCCTCATAGATATGGAGGAGCAGGAGCAGGAGGAGGAGGAGGAGGGGGGGGAGGAGGGGGAGGAGAAGGAGGGGCGGAGTCCC
>OLKM01000951.1:131917-159417 GCA_900291075.1 Melanogrammus aeglefinus | reverse complement strand
CAGTATGCGCTCATTGCTTTGTGGCTGCGCTAAGTGGATCGTGTTTAGCACGCAAAGTTATCACTTGTGTGCCTAAAACTGGCTAATGGCGGTGACTAGGTGATACCTCCTAAAACACCTTTACGTTTTATGCTAGCTTACTTGCCTAAAGTGCTATCATCATTACCAACAGGGTGACACCCAACTTAAGGAAAGTTAAGAGTTAAGCACTTAACAGAATGGTCAAAATCCATCTGTAGGGACCTAGAGAAACAACATTTTACACAGCTGTGTAAGCATAGGCTGGTAGTGAGAGCTTCACTGTATTATCATAGCCTGGCAGTGCTCTGTGTAACCTGGTAATGTGTGTATGACTGTGCTATCATGGCCCTATAATTTTATCATTACTGTCCCAGCATTTCCCGGTGGTGTTTGCTTTCGATAAATATAATAAAATCTTTTTTTTTCTTTTTTTTTTTTACAGTTGCTATTTCATATTTAGATTTATTTCGGGCATCAGATAGGTCTGATAAATCTTCCAAGGATGTGGATATGAAGGGTGAAATACCAGAGGGGTGCAGGGGGATGGAGGAGGGGGGAGGGGCCCGGCTGGGGGTCCAAGATGGCTATTAAAGGTAATATGAACATCTCGGGCCATCTGGCAGGGCTTCAGCAGGGCTATAAGACACCGACCATGGCCTTTCCTCACCACCCCAGTAAAGCCGTCACACCCTCCGCCTCTGAGGTGCTCTCTGGGGAGCTTGGCTGCGAAGCGCCAATCTATTTAAGAATTTTCCGCAAACATAAGAATGGCAGCGTTCCCTGAGCTCTCCGTCCATCCTCAAGCCGATGTTCAGGGACAGCGCATGTCTTTCTCCACATTCTGTCTGATAAACTGACCAAGAGGTCAGTGTCAAGATATGTGAAGATATCAGTTTCACGGAGGAATTCTGCTGACTGACCTCTAGGTGGGCAATTTAAGGGAGTCGGCAATACCTTGGAGATAGTGCAGAGTATGCAGAAATAAACCTACCCCAAACAAAAGTCTGTAGAGTCTTTAGAGAGCCAACACTAAACAGTCTTTAGAGAATCTAACCTAAACAGTCTTAAGAGAACCAACACTAAACAGTCTTTAGAGAGCCAACACTAAACAGTCTTTAGAGAATCTAACCTAAACAGTCTTTAGAGAGCCAGTCTGTAAAGAACCAACACTAATCAAGCTATCTGTAGAGAACCTACACTAAACAAACAGCGTGTAAAGAAACAACACCAATGTTGAGGTCCACTTTGGTCATAAATTTAAGCGTCAGGGGTCTTTCTCAGCTACTCCATCGTTGAAGGCAGTTGATCAGGGCGCCATACCAGAAGGTTTGCTTTTGTCGGATTATGTTTCTTGTTGGTGACTTGGAAAATCTTTGTTTGGCAACTTGGCCCAAATTTGTCCGGTTGTGAGGATCCTTCATATCCCTCACCAACCCTTTTTTTTTTTTTATACAAAATGGCTGATACATCAACGAAACTCATGTGTTTAATAATAATAAATGGATCTGTTATGAGAAGAAAAGATGAGATTGCTATCTATCTAGCATAGCTTTTAAGTACAACATTAGAGTGACTACATTATTCGTCATTGTGGTATGTTTTTTAAAATGTATATTGTTCCTATACAGCAGGCTACAGGCCTGCTATACTGTCTCAGTTCTAGATGAGGGAACATTTGTAGGATAGCTATAAACATACCTGGATAACAGTTATGTTGTTACCTGTAGCCACAGGTACATACCGGTGATGCCTAGTTACATGTACAGGTAGTAATCACATGGTATTCTGTGCCGGTAGTGGTCACATGGTTTCCTGTAGAGGTAGTTGTCAAATGGTTACCTGTATTTCTACCTGTACAGGCCATGGTCACTGGCTTACCATTACAGGTAGTGTTGCCTCATTACCTGTGAAGGTGGTAGTAGCATGGTTACCTGTACATGTAGTAGTGACATGGTTAGCTGTTAAGGTAACGGTCACATTGGCTCAGGTAGTAATTACATAGTTTCCATTGCCGGTCACATGGTTACCTGTACAGGTCACATGGTCATTGGTTACCTGTACAGGTCACATGGTCATTGGTTACCTTACCTGTACAGGTCACTTGGTCATTGGTTACCTGTGCAGGTCACATGGTTAGCTGCCTCCTCATCCATTTCTGTTTTGTGCCATCACAGTGGCCATGACCTCTTCCATTTGTGTGTGGATGCAAATGTGAATGTGGGGGTGCAACAAAACCACATACAAGAAATGTACTGCTGCTACTGCAAAGTTCAATAATGTTACATTTGATTTCCGCTTTAGATAGTGTATATGGATAAATACGTTATTTTACGTTATATACATCTCTTTTGGTATATTTGTATGTATTTATTTGTGTTTTAGTAACTTGGGTAATTATATAATACCCATTGTACATTATCCAAGTAACATTTAATTTCTAAAGCTGTGGTGACCGTTTCACATGTCTGCCAGCATTCACTCCTGTTTCACACCTGTTTCACACCTGTTTCACACCTGTTTCCAAGGGGATTATATTTTGGCTCAAGTTGGCCAAAAATGTGTGTATGATCAAAGAGGAACCGTGTCTTCTTACTTTTAAATATTCCACTTCTTTAAATAAAGTTAAGTCAGTATATCTAAGTTTCAACAGTATCTGATGCAGTACTATTCTTAGCCACAAGCTAACACTGTATCTGATTCAGTATTCCCAGCAACAGGCCCAACGTATGGTATTCTCAATATGGCGCCAAATGTACAGTATTTGATGAAGTATTCTTAACATTGAGCTAGGCTAACGGTTGTCGTTCTCTCCAGGGGAATTGCCCACAGCTGATGAAGGTAAGGAGGATTTTGTTTCAGGACTGAATTAACTCTCATGTATTCATACCCGTCTAAATACATGTACCTTTGTGTTTAAATGTACACTATATATATATACAGTATATATATATATACACATTCATATACATGAATTTTATATATTATATATGGTATATATATGTAATTATATATATACACATTCATATACATGAATTTTATATATTATATATGGTATATATATATATATATATATATACATGTATATATACCATATATAATATATAACATTCAGTATATGAATGTTAATATAAGAAATAGGTTTTGTCGTCTGTAACAAGATAAATGACACAGTGTTTCATTGGAATAATAGTATAGCATTATTTTATTCCTGTCCCCTTTTCCTATGTATTAATCTTTTCATATATTCATGTTCACACCAAACAATGTAAGTGTTATTTGAATGACTATTAGAATAACAATATTTTCGAGCTGAATGGGTTGCCTCTCCTTATTTGTTTACGATTGATGATTCCTACCATTCCCTTTTGAATGTTTATGCTATTGGGTTTCTTAATTCAGGGAGCGGCATCCATTTAAATCACCTGAAAAGGTATTAAATGTGGACAAAGCATGACTACTGAGTGAAGTATGTGTGGATGCACATACTTGAGCATCAGTATGAATTTGTCTTTACAGTATACAAGCTTGTAGTACAGTATATGAGCGTGTATTGCAAAACTGTATATGATTAGTCTGTGTGTGGATTTTGCTCCTACTGGTTGAGTTGTGTATTACATTGTGTGCACAGTAGAGTGAAGGTGTTTCATATGTCCAGCCTTTGAGTTGTGTTTTGCTTCGTCCACCACAGACTCTGGAGATGAGGGTAAGATCCAGACCGGTTCTTGGTCTGGACTGGTCTGTACAGATTTAGACTACTCTGTAATAGTGTGAACTGGTGTGACAATAACATACCATCCCATGTCTACTCCCGGTATTACGTGCGGACGCCACATAATATGTCAAACAGTCACCGTCTTCACAGACTCTGGTACATTTGAATTTGAAATATTGGCGACTACAGGGTAGGATATACAGATTAACACTCAGTTATCATCGCTTAGGACAGATCACTCGCCCCTACATACCTCCGGGGTGCCAGAGTAAAAGCCATCCCCAGTATGTGTGGTGTGACCAATCCTCGGGAAGACAGAAACAACAAAGGGGAAGCACCCCCGACATGAGCTGTGGTGGAGATAATCTGTCACACATCAACGCTCTCAGTTCCCTCTGAATGCCGCGGCGACCTCACCCTCTGGCAAATATTTGGACAAAGAATGGAGAACTTCTTCTTCCCTCCACTGCTTTCTGCTTTCCTTCCATGCTAGCTAGATCAGAGGCACGCGCTCCTACCCTAGTCTTCTGCTCTCAGATTTAGGCTAGGCTATCTTTTACCTTCTGCTGCTCTTTACTGGGTCATGCAGTTCAGTTCTGTAACCAAGTCAAGGTAGTCATGGCGATTTCAAATCCAATGTTCCGGTCTGATAACAAAGCCTTTTTCCCCAAAAGGTTTCTTCCCGACATGTTTTAATTCTACATCTCTGTTCGTGTTTGATCTGCTGTGTTAACATTGACTTCTGAAATCAGACCTATGGTACAGTGTAACAATGGGTTGTTATACTTCCATAAGTGACCCCTGAGTCCAACTATGAGGACATTTCACAGCATGAGGGGCGTACAATGTTTTTGAACCCTAGGTCGCATATGGGCCAAGTCAGAAACTCTGAGTCAGATACTCGTTGAGTTGCATATGTATTAAGGTATGTGTTGTGTTTGAGTACTCGTAGAGTTGCATATGTATTAAGGTACGTGTTGTGTTTGAGTAGATACTCGTTGAGTTGCATATGTATTAAGGTACATATGTGTTGTGTTCGAATAGACACTCGTTAAGCATCAGATGTATTAAGCATTAATACTGATATCTCTAACTGTGGTTCTTCCTGAGGGCTGTCTCTCCTGCGTCTGTTTTTTCACGGCACCTCTATATCTGTCCCGTGTTTAAACACCCCCGTCTCTCTCTCCCTCTCTCAGAGGGCCAAGGGACGGAGTTGACGGGGCTCTTCGTCGAGCGCCCGCAAGAGAATGTTGTCATCATCGCAGGTAGGACAGACAGGCAGACAGACGGACGACAAGACAAAGTAGACAAGTAGACAGAGAAACCCACGCTTATTTTTGCCTGTGATTGGCTGATGATTGGTTGATGCTAATGCCGGTGTGTGATGGGCAGGCACGGACATGGTTCTCACGGCGAAGGTGGACTCCACCACCCTGACGAGGAAGCCGGCCATGAAATGGCTGAAGGGGAAGTGGCTGGACCTCGGCAGCAAGGCTGGGAAGCACCTGCAGTTTAAAGAGACGTACGACCGTGAAACCAAGGTGCACAAATACACACAGACGGACAGACGGGCGGAGGGACGGATGCACCTTAATAGAAACTCAACACGCACATTGGTCTCATTTCTATTTGTGTGCGTGCGTGCCTTTGTTTATGTGTGTGAGTGCGTGTGCATGTGTCTGCGTGATTATGTGTGTGCGCGTGTGTGTTTATGTGTGTGTGTGTATGTGTGCATGCGTGCATAAATGTGTGTGCGTGGGTGTGTTTATGTGTGCTTGCGTGCGTGTGTTTGTGTGCGTGTGCGTGCATAATGTGTGTGTGTGTGTGTTAATGTTTGTGTGTGTTTGTTTAAACGTGTCTGCGTGTGTGCGTTCATGTGTGTGCGTAGATCTACACCTATGAGATGAAGGTGATCAAGGCGGTGCCGGGGGACGCGGGGGGCTACAGGTGTGAGGTCACTGCCAAGGACAAGTTCGACAGCTCCTCCTTCGAGATCACGATAGAGGGTGAGTGACCCCAAGCACCCCTTCCTCGCCCCGATCCCCTCGCCCCGATCCCCTCGCCCCCTCCATCGCTCCTCGGCTCTGTCACCCCCCAATCCCTAAACCTCACGCGCCCCTCAGCGCTATCACACTTCATCATGTGTCACCCCCTCACCATCTATTACCCCCAACCTTTCACCACCCCTCACGCTCTGTGGAGGCAGACGTCCCGGTTCTAACTACCATCACACCTCTTCTCACTCCCTCCTCCTCCTCTCTCCTCCTCTCCTCCTCCTCTCTCCTCCTCCTCTCCTCTCTCTCTCCTCCCTCTCTCCTCTCCTCTCTCTCTCTCCTCCTCCTCCTCCCTCTCTCCCCTCTCTCCCTCCTCCTCTCCCCTCTCTCCTCTCCTCTCTCCTCCTCCTCCCCTCCTCCTCTCCTCTCTCTCTCCTCCTCCCTCTCTCCTCCTCTCCCTCCCTCTCTCCTCTCCTCCCCCTCTCTCTCTCCCCCTCTCCTCCCCCTCTCTCCTCCTCCTCTCCCCTGTTCCTCTCCCCTCACAGCTGCACATCAGTCAGAGGATGTAGATATCCTCTCCAGTTTCAAGAGAGCGTGAGTAACTTTCCTGTGTTTGTGTGTGCTTGCGCGCGCGTGTTTGTCGCATGTGTGTATGTGTGAACATGCGTGCGTTGATGGACCGACATTTTGTCGTAATGGTCTTTCAGAGCATGTGGTCTCTTCTGTCATTCAGCACGTCTTCAGATAGCGATGCAGGGATGCAGACACGTAGAGCTCCTTGCAGACACGTAGAGCTCCTTGCAGACACGTAGAGCTCCTTGCAGACACGTAGAGCTTTTCGCAGACACTTAGAACTACTTGCAGACACTTAGAGAGCTTAGAGTACACTTAGGGCATGCCCCCGGGCCACCCACACTGTGTCTCACCTCTCTCTGTCTCTGTATCTGGTGACCACAGCGATGCCGGAGAAGATGATGGAAGTCTGGACTTCAGCGCCCTCCTGAAGGCGGCTAAGAAGTAAGGACGGACAAAGGGTTTCACCTGGTCCACAGCTTTCTCTGGGGATCCCCTGGTCCACAGGTGTTCACCTGGTCCACAGGTGTTCACCTGGTCCACAGGTGTTCACCTGGTCCACAGGTGTTCACCTGGTTTACAGGGTTTCACCAGTTCCACAGGTGTCTACCTGGCCCACAGGTGTCTGTCTACCTGGGCGACAGGTGTCTGTATACCTGGTTCACAGGTGTCTGTCTACCTGGACCACAGGTGTCTGTCTACCTGAGCCACAGGTGTCTGTCTACCTGTCCCACAGCTGTCTGTATACCTGGGCCACAGGTGTCTGTCTACCTGGTCCACAGGTGTCTGGCTACCTGGACCACAGGTGTCTGTCTACCTGGTCTATCTACCTGGTCCACAGGTGTCTATCTACCTTGGCCACAGGTGTCTGTCTACCTGGCCCCCAGGTGTTCATCTGGTCTGACAGAGGTTCACTTTTGTAAAGGGCCCATATAGACAAGGGTTTATTATTGGATTTTGGATGCATAAATAAATAGTCTTCATAGTATTATTATTTTGTAAATGATACATTATCCTGGTCCCAGGAAGAAGAGACCCGGGGATGAGAAGCCCGTGATCGACGTGTGGGAGCTGTTGAAGAGCGCCCACCCCAGCGAGTACGAGAAGATCGCCTTTGAGTACGGCATCACCGACCTCCGAGGCATGCTGAAACGCCTGAAGAAGATGAAGGCGGAGCCCAAACACAGCGAAGGTACGGGGGAACGGGGACGTGATGGGGAGACGGGATGGGAGGTGTTGGGGTTGAGGGGAGGGGAGGTGCGTGAGGAGAGGTGTTGTGATGAGGGGAGGGGAGGTGATGGTAGGGGAATAGGACCATACTCGTGGAGCTGTGTAGATGTGAACATGCTCTTCTAGAACATCTATCTACGTTGGGCATCCAAACTCTCTCTCCTCTGCGCAGCCTTCCTGAAGCGCATGGAGTCCTGCTACTCTGTGGAGAAGGGCAAGAAGATCGTGCTGACCTGTGAGGTGTTTGACCCCAACGTCCAGGTGAAATGGTTGAAGAACGGCCAGGAGATCAAGGGGTCTGCCAAGTAAGAACAGAGCAGATGTATTCGGCCCACCGTGCAAACTGACCTTTATAGAGTATGTTTTCACCATTATTTATTTCCAAGGTATTCGGTCAGGCGCTCAGTGTTATTTACCCAGCTGTTCACGGGAGTACACAGTCATGCAGACCATCTTGAATTACTCGTTGCCATCGCGGGGTGTATTAATAGAACGCCATAGCTCCACAGATCAAGTAAGAGCCTACTGTGAGGTTTCAGCAGAGCTCTAAATCCATATGACAATGAGTGCTCAAAGCCAAAACAATATGCTCATGATTAGTGATGTTTAATACCTGTACTACATAATGCATTGTAGATGACACGTTTAGAAGATGTCTTTAGGTTTAAGACACCACCAAGCTTTAGTTTGGACCTTTAAAAGCGCACCTACCTTTAGTTTTTTCCCAAATGTCCCATCTTGGATAAAGTATGTCCCATTTAAAATGGCCTCCTTCTCTCATCTGCTTGTTCCACAGGTATATCATGGAGACCGTCGGGAACGTCCGGAAACTGACCATCATGAAGACGACCCTGGCTGATGACGCAGCCTATGAGTGTGTGGTCGGGGAGGACAAGTGCTTCACTGAGGTGTTTGTCAAAGGTACGCTCAATGGAAGATACTAAGGTTGACCAATGGCAGATAAGTATATTAAAAAAACAACATTCAAGCCCCCCCCAATGGCCATGAGTAGTTATAAACAAAGTAGACATTGGTGTACAATTATAGACTATAGTCTATAATAGTTTATAATTGTTTTTATTACAATTCAACTCTAGTAGGGCAGTAAAAACATATCCAGAAAATAATTGAATATCGCTTTTGTTTTGTACATACATGGTCACGCAACGTGAAGCAGCCGCCATTGTTTTTGTTTACAAAGCCAGCGTTTTCGCTACTACTGTAGTAGGCTTTAACTTATAGCCTACTAGTAGCTCAGCCAATCAAAACGCAGCATTAGTGATAGCCCATTAGTTGAATTTTACTAAAAACCATTAGCTTATTTGTATGATGTGTACCAGTAGTGATAGGGTTAGGGTCTATTATCTATGCAGTGGTTCTCAAACTTTTTACACCACGTAACACCAATTTATATTTGGCTCCCCAAGTAACAACATTATGACCAATGTTATACAATATAACAACATACAGTAGCGTAGGCCTGAGACCCTATTCAGCATCGCACAGCTCACGCACACTTATTCTTAAAAATAATATTATTTATTGCAAGCATTGTCAGCTGTACAAAGGGGTAGTACTAGAACAAACACACGGGCACATACACACACAGCAAGTGAGAAAATGATCTCATGGTAAATATATTTCCATTCGTTCTAGTATTTTGATATAATTGTTTTTAATCAGAAAAAAAACAAATAAAAAACAACGTACCCCGAGATGGGGCATCACATACCCTCAGTAGTACGCGTACCATAGTTTGAGAACAAATGACCTTTTTCACGTATATAAAGTGTCTTTATTTTGTACCCCCAGAGCCCCCAGTGACCATCACCAAGCTGATGGATGACTACCACGTTGTGGTGGGGGAGAGGGTGGAGTTTGAAGTGGAGGTGTCTGAGGAAGGTGCCAACGCCATGTGGTCAGTAGACATTCACATATTTGTATTAGTTCATCGGTTTAATAGTTGCTGATTTAATATGGGAAAGCTTTTCTGCATTGAATAGCACTCTATTCATTGTTACCATTCACCTATTTAGCAAAGTCAAGTCAAAGTGAACTTTATTGTCTGACTGACCATCCAACAAGGAGGACCGAAATTGCGTTTCTTTGAGTCTTGAGCCTACCTTGATAGCAGATGCCTTCATCAAGTGACTTACAGCAAGTTGAGATATATGTTGTGAAGGAGCAGGTAGAGATTGTAGGGGTGTCTTGCTTGAGGATGACATACCTTTAGGTTCAGGTTAGTCAGTGCCCAGAGGCACTACCTGTGTGAGAGAAGGGCTGAGGATAGTGGTTGACGGGACCGTCTACATGGACAGGTTCTTCGAGGACATTGAGCTCCACAAGGACACCAACCCAGCCAAGTACCGCATAAAGAAGGACGGTCGGAAACACATGCTGATCATCCTGGAGGCCGGCCTGGAGGACATTGGAATGTACCACTGCTGGACAAACGGGGGTCACACCAAGGGAGAGCTGGAGGTGGAAGGTACCAACTGAGGACAGATTGGAATGCGGGATTCAGAGTCGTGGCTAACATGAACCACGCAAATTGTAACTGTATTAATGGTAGGGATAATAAGGATTATGTTGAATGCACAGGAATGACCTATTCCTGAGGATTTATGTCTCCTTCACCTCTCTCCAGAGAAGGAACTGCTGGTGTTGCAGGATATTGCTGATCTGACGGTGAAGGCTACCGATCAGGCCGTGTTCAAGTGTGAGGTCTCGGACGACAAGGTGACCGGGAAGTGGTTCAAGGACGGCGTAGAGGTGCTGGCGGACGAACGCCACAAGATGACCCACATTGGACGGTGAGAATAACACACCATGAGGTCCGGAGCAGCGAGGGCAGCCTGCACCCCGTTTCCCCGTTGTTATGGCTTGTGGTCCCCCAACCTCAACCTGGGACTCTGAGCAAGGGGTTAGGAGTAGTCTTGCTCAGTGTTTCCCATTGCCCATTTTTTTTTCAATTGCAAACCATCGCGACCCAATTCACAATAGGCCTTATCTATAAAAAACACGAGATGAACAAATTTTTCCATAAATGAACATTCCTGAACATTTTTAACTGCCAATTCCGCATCCCATTATATATTAACTTAAAACAGCAATTTCCAAGAGATGAATCACAACTTTTGTTTTATGCATATTGTTATTGAAAGCATAATACACGTATTCAATACTTTATAAATTAGACCAAATAAATGCATTTAGGCAGAGTTAACATCCCCTTGTTTTGGCTATCTCATTGTTTTGTTCTTATTTCCTCTCATCAGTAAAACAAACACAATGTAAGTTAGCCTTTCAACTAGATTCAATGTTACGAGTCAAATTATCAGAACAATACAAATAGTAGTAGTACTATCAAAAACATGATTCTTGTTGTTTTTTTTTGCTTCTTGCTACTGTGTAAAAAAAAGTAAAAATAAATAAAAACACATGTGGGACGCGACCCAGTCTGTGGGAAAGACTGGTCTACCTGGTCCCACGGGGGCGAGGAGCCATGCTGAAGCACATTGTGACACTGCGGTATGTGTGATCTCTCAGGTTCCATAGATTGCTTATCGACAATGTGAAGCCACAAGATGCTGGAGACTACACCTTTGTCCCCGACGGGTACGCTCTGTCGCTGTCTGCAAAACTCAACTTCCTCGGTAAGGAACCTCTGACCCTTTAACCTGAGAAGCTCATGCACTACTGTCTCCTTTGGTCTCAAAAACATATGTGTACTAAATACAGAATAGATGAGATCCTCAATATCTCCCTGTATGACCCCACTGACACAACTCTTTCCCTCTAAACAGAAATCAAGATCGACTACGTGCCCCGACAGGGTATGTTACACACCATTTCAAAAGAGGTTTGAACCGGTCCACTGTCTTGTTAATCTTCATAGTCTTCAACACCCTCCTTCAGACCCCCCAAAGATTCACCTGGATACCACCGGGAACATGGTCTCCCAGAACACCATCATCGTGGTGGCCGGAAACAAGCTTCGTCTGGACGTGGAGATTTCTGGCGAGCCAGCACCAACTGTGGTCTGGTCTAAAGGAGAAGAGGTACTTACAACAGGCTGGTCTGGTCTAAATGAGAAGAGGTACTTACACTGAGTCAGTTCTAAAGATATCAACGCTAGCGAGACAGCTAATGAGTTTGGGGACATTATCATTGTGGACTTTGATCAGCACATCGCCCAGATGAGGTTCAGATGTCAAACATGGGACATGTTTGACTTGGACTTCTGCTGAAGTCCAAGTCAGTCCAAGTCGTAACCTGTTGTTTACCTATCTCTTTACACATAAAGAGATGCAAGCGTAGGTAGCCCATAATTCAATTTAATTTTAATTTACTTCTTGCATTGGGTCGGATTGTGTTCTTACTGCAATCAAGAACAAGATGTTTCGGTCCTCGTTTGAGTTTGATTGCCGCGTTCACGAGCACCCAGCCGTACCACACCAGCGGTTAAACCATAGAGGTCAAGCAAAGAATCGACTAAACGGTGTGCTTGTGAAATGCAAGTTAAGCTTTCTAACCAGAGAGCACCAGATAGACCGGAGAGTGACCAGGTTCATCCAACTCACTCAGGAGGTTCCCTCAATGCCAGGTAATCACGGCCACGGAGGGCCGCATCCGAGTTGACAACCGGAAGACCCTGAGCAGCTTCGTGATCGAGGGGGCGGAGAGAGAGGATGAGGCCAACTACACCATCTGTGTGACCAACCCTGCCGGAGAGGACAAAGCCAAGCTGTTCGTCAAGATCGTAGGTGGGTGAAGGTCCATCTCTGCGGCTATGACTATATATGATTAAAATGACCTACATACTTATAACTTGCGGTGTCCAGACGTACCTGACCCCCCTCAAAACGTGAAGTGCCTGTCGGTGGGCGAGGACTGCTCCACCATGGCCTGGGAGCCCCCTGTGTTTGACGGCGGAGCGCCACTCAAAGGTAAGAGTCACACGTCTACAATGTAGCTTCCTCTGTCTCTCCCTCACGCTCTGATTAAATATACACATGTACCCTCTGTCAGGATACTTGATGGAGAGGAAGAAGAAGGGGTCGTCCAGGTGGACGAAGCTGAACTTCGACGTGTACGAGGCCACGACCTACGAAGCTAAGAGGATGATTGAGGGGGTGTACTACGAGATGAGGGTGTTTGCGATCAACAGCATCGGCATGTCACAGCCCAGCCTCACTTCCAAACCCTTCATGCCCTTGGGTGGGTTCCTCTAGTTACTTTTCAAAATAAAAGAACCGTAACACCACGGCCAAGAGCCGTATGAAATACAAGGTTTTGGTTGGCGCTAACCTTTGACCCTGGGTCGTTTTGGACGCACCAGCTCCGACCAGCGAGCCCACGCGCCTCTTGGTACACGACGTCACAGACGGAACATGCACGCTCAAGTGGATGGCCCCCGAGAGGATCGGCGCCGGCGGTCTGGACGGCTACATCATCGAGTACTGCAAAGAGGGAGGTCAGTCTCATCTGACCTCTGACCCCTGACCCCTGACCTTGACTAGGTCGAGTTAAGGCTTAGTTATGGGTCGTTCGTCGACGCTGCGCACGGGGGTACATGGACCCATTATGTCCTTTGGGACCCTCCTTGCGTCCACCGCAAGGGCCGGACGTGGGTCTCTCACAAATTGTAACCTTGCGTCAAGGTGTGCAGCAGGAAGAGCTGTGATTGGTACGCTCACTAAAACTCGACGCTGAACCAGAACAGGTTCACGGCTGCGTCGAAGCGTCTGGGTGGTCGTTGCGTTGCGTTGACGTGGAACCATAACTGAGCCTTTACGATGAGTAATCTTGAGAGAACAATGAGATGAAAGGGAATTTTTTTATAAACCGTACTGTCTGAGGGGCCCGGGTAGTCCTTGGGTTAGGGTGTTTAACTCCTATTAGAAGGTTTTGGGTTCGATTCCCCATGTCAAAAGCCTAACCTGCCTTCCTAGCAAAAGCTATACCTTGTCATAACAAAACTTACAAAAAATAATAACTGTATCTCCCTTTGGATAAAAGCATCTGCTTATTGAGATAACAGTCAACAAGATGAATAAATTCATATTTTTTTTCTCATACTTAATTACTTCAGACGGTTTCTTATCAACCGGTATGTAACCAGGTGTCTGAACCTCCCCTCTCCTCAGAGACTGAGTGGGTGGTAGCCAACAAGGAACTCTGTGAACGCCAGGGCTACGTGGTGCGAGGACTTCCTGTTGGGGAGAAGATCAATTTCCGGGTCTTTGCCAAGAACTTGGCGGGTGTCAGCCCCCCCGCGACCCTCGCCCAGCCCGTCACCGTCCGGGAGATCGTCGGTGGGTTTGGTACCGGGTTCTGGGGGTCTCTGTAGGCTGAGTCCCAGGTTCTAGGGGTCTCTGAAAGTTGAGTCCTAGGTTCTGGGATCTCTGAAGGTTACCATGCGACATTATCAAACATTATAACGTATATATATATACATTATACTGTTAACATGATCCATGACACATCTAAAATATCTAGATATAAACAAGCTGAGCTTATCGATAACATACAGTGCATTACATTCCATCAATTTCCATTTTCTGATGCAAGATCTGAACAGAACATTCAAACACGTTTACTCGTGCGATGACCCCTGTCAGTATCCTAGCAGCCGTTAACCGGAATCTCCCATCTTCCAGATCTCCCTAAGATCCGTCTCCCTCGCGAACTCAGAACCAAATACATCAGGAAGGTCGGGGACAAGATTAACCTGGTCATCCCCTTCCAGGTCAGACTATACTCATCAATCACTATACTTCAGTAGCCAAACAACTATGTATTTTATTAACAAACATTTCCGATCATTATTGTCATGTTTGTCCTTTGCAACCCCCTTCTAACGACCATAGCCATAGACTAGTTTTTTTTGGTTGATTTCTTGCTGCCTCAATCCCTATTCCCTAGATTGTGAACACTATTATACCTTATAGGGAATAACTAAGGCAGGAAGTAGTTGAACCCCATGACTGCTGAATTGTGTGACGAAGCCATGTAGGCTGACCATCTCTGTTGGATGACTCTGATGTCAATGAAAACCGCTATGCATGGTCTATATAGGGAATTAAAATGTTGACGATCCAAATTCAAAATGCAGTTTATAGTGCACAAGTTGTGTTCCAATAATTGGAACACGACCAGGTGATGGTAGGTCAGACCTAGCCATGTGTGAGGGTAGGCCAGGTTATGGAAGATCCAGGTCGTTTAGGCTAGAGCAGGTGAGGGTCCCTGGCCTGGCGAGGTTCCCTGACCGGCTGATGTCTGTCACAGGGTAAACCCCGGCCCGTGGTCAAATGGTACAAGGACGGTGCGCCGGTGGACGAGAAGATAGTGGGCGTGAGGAACTCCACCGTGGACTCTATCCTGTTCATCCGCTCGGCAGAGAGGGACCACTCGGGGAAGTACGAGCTGGTGGTCCAGATCGAGAACATGGAGGACCGCGCCACCATCGACATCAGGGTTGTCGGTACGAACGCCACGACCGGAGTTCCCTTGAGCTCGTACCCATGACGATACACTCCGACTCTGACGTCCCCCACAGACCTTAAAACTCCTTCAGCTTTGGTTGTTGTTCAAAAATATTGTGGAATCCCTATAATGCTTCCACCACCACTAGTGCTACAATCTACTTTATCCATCACGTGGACATGAGAGAACAACCAGTAGACTTAAATAACCTTGAAATGCTAGAATTCTAGGCTTCAACATAACACAACACTATTATTACAGCCAACACTACTACTACTACTGTGACACAACTATTACCTATAGCGATTGACTCGAGGTTATGAGCTGTCCAGCAACTGACCTTTGTCGTCGTCGTCGTCGTCCCCCCCCCACCCCTAGAGAGACCCGGTCCTCCCACCAAGGTGAAGGTGACGGAGGTGTGGGGCTTCAACGCAGCGCTGGAGTGGGAAGCCCCCAAGGATGACGGTAACTGTGAGATCACCGGTTACACCATCCAGAAGGCGGACAAGAAGACCATGGTGAGGAGGTCCATCCAGCTCCTTCTATCTCCACGTCTCCCTCGCTCATTGTTGTGTCTACGTCACTGTCTCACTCTCTCCATGACCACGACAGACGCCCTGACTCTCTCTCCCCGTGTGTCTCTGTGTGTCTCTCTGCCAGGAGTGGTACACTATCTATGAACACAACAGGCGTCCCAACTGCACCTCCTCGGACCTCATCATGGGGAACGAGTACATGTTCCGCGTGTACAGCGAGAACCTGGTGGGTCTGAGCGAAGATCCCGGCCAGAGCAAGAATACAGCCGTCATCGCAAAGACAGGTGAGGGGTTTGGGTACTGTGTACAGTGTATCTGCGTTTGCGTATGTGTGTATACGAGTATATGTGTGTACATCTGTGTGTGTGTGTATTGGTGTGTGTGTGTGTGTGTGCGTGTGCGTCTGCGTCTGCGTGCTGCGTGTGCGTGTGTCGTGTGTGTGTGTGGTGTGTGTGTGTGTGTGTGTGTTGTGTGTGTTGGGGGGGTGTACATCTGTGTGGGTGTACGTATATATCATATAACGGGCCTTTCAAATTACTCTAAAAGGAAGCCACTTTCAGAATACAGCAATAAACTAATTGTTTTTCATACAAGAGCATGTGTTCAGATCGTATCTGAACATAACGTCTGGCTCCTGCCTCAACAGACAGCCAGGGTGAATCTGACTTAAGTGCCCACGTGGATCTAGAAGTACTCCATTAGTGAAAGAGTGTATACATCCAAAAGCAGTTTTCCAATAACAGAATAAAATTCATTGCTCGAAAAGAACATTTATTATAATAGTATAAGAGAATTTTTTTTTAATCAAAAAATAACAAGGCAAGCACAAATATATCTGTTTGTCTGGGTGATTGTGTGTGTGAGTGCATGCGTGTGTGCGTGCGTGTTTCTCTGTTGTTTGCGTATCCATACAATTCTCCTGTGTAGTGTGTTAAATATTGATGGTACCTCCAGTATTGAGTCCTAGCGTCCCTGAACACTTACTTGACCTACTGCCTTCCAGCTCCACTCCCAGGGTTACTTATGCATGATCCAACATACAAACAGCTGCCTATCTGACCGCATTTAGGCCTCTGCACGTCACGCTGTACACTGGCCGTCTGCGTACACATGATAGAGGGCTCCAACCTTCAGAAAGGTTAGACTGAAGAACTCTTTAGTTCACCAGTCAATCCTCGCACTCAACCAGGCACTTAATCCCAGACAGAATGCACGCTGATCGGTCATAAACGTTGTCGTCTGTTGTTGTAATGTTATGACGAATGTATGTATTTTATGTATGTCTTTTTTGGTCCTGTCTTGATGTCCTATTTTTGATGTCCTGTACTGATGTCTTGCGTGTGATGTTTGTCAGTAGAGCTGATGGGATGCAAAGCTAGTGTCAGACTTGCTCTGACGGTAAGGTACTATGTGCTGTCATACGTGCCCCAGCCGGGTACGGCCCTCACCTTCGCCCTGCCCTCCCCTCAGGTCTGGACTACAACCCCCCAGATTTCAAGGAGAAGGACGTGTCATGCGTCCCGACCTTCACCCAGCCGCTCCTGGACCGCTCGGTGGTGGCGGGCTACAGCACAGCCATGAGCTGCTCCGTCAAAGGGTTCCCCAAGGTACCGGAACACCCTGAACCAGTTCATCATACCAGACTGAACCAGTTCATCATACCAGACTGAACCAGTTCATCATACCAGACTAAACCAGTTCATCATACCAGACTAAACCAGTTCATCATACCAGACTGAACCAGTTCATCATACCAGACTAAACCAGTTCGCCCACCAGACTAAACCAGTTCAGACTAAACCAGTTCACCCACCAGACTAAACCAGTTCAACCACCAGACTAAACCAGTTCACCCACGAGACTAAACCAGTTCACCCTACCAGACTAAACCAGTTCACCCACCAGACTAAACCAGTTCACCCTACCAGACTAAACCAGTTCACCCACCAGACTAAACCAGTTCACCCACCAGACTAAACCAGTTCATCATACCAGACTAAACCAGTTCATCATACCAGACTAAACCAGTTCACCCACCAGACTAAACCAGTTCAGACTAAACCAGTTCATCATACCAGACCCAACAGTTCGCCCACCGTGCTAAGCCCTGTTCCCTTGGCAGCCTAAGATCGTGTGGATGAAGAACAAGATGATCCTGGGGGGGGACCCCAAGTACATCATGCTGAACAACCAGGGGGTTCTGACGCTGAACATCCGCAAGCCCAGCAGCTTCGACGGGGGGCGCTACTCCTGCATGGCCGTCAACGACCTGGGCCAGGCGCTGGTCGAGTGCAAGCTGGAGATCCGAAGTGAGACCAACCAACACGGTTCTAGTGCTGCTTGTGTTTGTTGTTTCGGTGGCTGTTGGTTGGTGGATTATTTAATTGGTACATTGATGTGTGTTTTTTGGTTCCATTTTTTGGGATTAGTACTAACTGTACAAGAGTGAGGGGTTAGGGGGCAGTGTCTGAGTGGGTGAGTGGGTGAGTGGGTGAGTGGGTGAGTGGGTGAGTGGGTGAGTGGGTGAGTGGGTGAGTGGGTGAGTGGGTGAGGGTATGGGGAGGTTATCCATCTGCTTGAGGCAATCAGATGAAAAACCCAATATTTATGAATTATGAAAAGTGTTACAAGTTAAGTGGGTCAGATTTGACCATACCGCTGGACGAGAAATAGAATCATATAACATTAACGAGCTGCAGAGGATGTTTGTAACGGGATTGTTGATGCTCTTTGTCTTCTCTTGCAGTTCCAACAGACCCTACTGCAGAGGTCAAGTAGTCGGAAGCAACGGGACGTGACAGGAAGTGACCGGAGGTTACAGGAAGTGTGCGGAAGTTACAGGCTGTAGCTTATTCAGGAGGCAAAAGAATCACATAACAGAAAGAATCATTTAATTTCCTTCTGTCAGGAAATCTAAATAAAATATGTCAACCATCAAAGGTTGTGTAAATCAATATTTATTCAGCGCTAACGCTAAAATATTGCCTCATGAACTATCTCACATTTCATGACGTCTTTGTTATAAAAACTAGGTTACATTATTATGCTTAAGTTAAGCTCATATTTAATAGAACAATAATGAAACTCTGAAAAAGAGTTATATATATATTCAGAGTTAAATATTCAACAATGTTAATGCAACATTGAAGTAGTTACCCTTTTCACACACCCTCACACACACACACACACACACACACACACACACACACACACACACACACACACACACACACACACACACACACACACACACACACACACACACACACACACACACACACACACACACACACACACACACACACACACACACACACACACACACGCACTCAGGAGCGTTCAGGTCTTCGGTAGACGGCCACCCCTATGCTGACCAACAGCGCCACCACCAGGACTCCCACCGTCACTGCAAGTGCTGTTGACATGCCTGGAATGAATAATGTATTGCGTTAGTGATATGGCTGTAACCTGAAATAAACATTTTAAGATGAAAGCAATATGGTCGTAACCCCTGAAATGAACTGTTTATTATGTTGACACACCGCCACAACCATGACTAAAATAAAGTTTTTATGAGGTCAGTGCAAGGTTCTGCTGTGTATGAGGTCATTTCTCTTCATGCTGTGTGTATACCGTGTGTATGTGTGTGTGTGTGTGTGTGTGTGTGTGTGTGTGTGTGTGTGTGTGTGTGTGTGTGTGTGTGTCCACGTGTCTGTTTGTGTGTGTATATCTGTGTGCGTGTGTGTGTGTGTGTGTGCGTGTATGTATGTTTGCGTGTGTGTATGTGTGTGTGTGTCTATATGAGTGAATGTGTGTGTGTGTGTGTCTGTGTATTTGTGTGTCTGTATGTGTGTGTTTGTATACCTGCGTGTATGTGTGTATAATTGTGTGTGTCCGCGTGTCTGTTTGTGTGTGTATATCTGTGTGCGTGTGTGTGTGCGTGTGTGTGTGTGTGTGTGTGTGTGTGTGTGTGTGTGTGTGTGTGTGTGTGTGTGTGTGTGTGTGTGTGTGTGTGTGTGTGTGTGTGTGTGCCTGCATGTAAGTATGTGTGTGTGGACTGTACCAGCGTCTGTGTGTGTGTGTGTGTGTGTGTGTGTGTGTGTGTGTGGTGTGTGTGTGTGTTGTGTGTGTGTGTGTGTGTGTGTGTGTGTGTGTGTGTGTTGTGTGTGTGTGTGTGTGTGTGTGTGTCTGGTTTGGGTGTGTATCTGCGTGTCTGTTGGATGGATGTGTATCTGTGTGTGTTTGTGTGTATATATCTGTGTGTGTGTGTGTCTATAGATCTGTATGTGTGCGTGTGTGTGTGTGTGTGTGTGTGGGGTACCAGCGCTGGCCCAGCGAGGCTTGACTCCACAGTCGCCGTCGACGTCGTCCACCAGCACCTCCCGGACCAGCGCCCGGACCAGGGTCAGAGGGCACGCTGTGAGCCCGCCGCAGCCCGCCAGCGGGGCGGGGAAGGGGGCGCGCCCCGACTCGTTCCGGTAGTACAACTCCAAGGAAAAGGACCTGCGGGGGGAGAATTATGGTTATTAATAAAAAAGAACACAGGTTGTTGTATAAAGACTACACTACCCTTCATGCTCTTGGTAGGAAAGGCAAGAATTTGCAGGCAGGTGGGTGGATGAAGACTACATTACCCATAGTGCTCCTTCATATTAGAACAGGCAGGTTGTTGTGTAAAGACTACATTACCCATCATGCTCCTGGTAGAACAGGCAGGTTGTTGTGTAAAGACTACATTACCCATCATGCTCCTGGTAGAACAGGCAGGTTGTTGTGTAAAGACTACATTACCCATCATGCTCCTGGTAGAACAGGCAGGTTGTTGTGAAAAGACTACATTACCCATCATGCTCCTGGTAGAACAGGCAGGTTGTTGTGTAAAGACTACATTACCCATCATGCTCCTGGTAGAGCAGGCATGTTGTTGTGTAAAGACTACATTACCCATCATACTCCTGGTAGAACTCAAACAGCTGGCAGGAGGCGTAGGGGGGCAGACGGCCGTTATAGATGTCCAGCGCCGCCTGAAGGGTCAGCAGGGTGGAGTCATGCTGGGACACAGGAAGCAGGAAGCAGGAAGTCAGGCACAGTGATCCCATTCCAATTGACTCATTTTGTAGCGTGTGTGTCTGAGTGCTTGTTGACCTACAGCTGAGTACAGGATGAACTTGAGCGCGCTGCCTTGCTCCACGGCTCTGGAGAAGTTCTTGAGGATGGCGTTGAGCAGAATCCCTGCTGATCAACGCCGTGGTTAGTTTGGGTTGGTTAGGGATAGGGTTGGTTGGGGCTTAGGTAGGGATACTACAACATATTCATCTTTCCCAAAGGTCACCATGTCAATTTATGTTCTGATTTAGACATTTCAAAATGCACGTTACTAATGTGACACCCCCATCTGTATTCAGACGTTAGCGACGCTGGATGTTTGTTAGCATTTGAGCGCCCTGCTGTTAGCGCCGGTCAGCGTGACCCCTGACCTCCAGAGAGGCGGGCCTTCTCCAGGCGGTGGCCGCTGAGCAGGGTGAAGGTGAGCTGGGACGAGGTGAGCTCCCTCAGGGCCTCCAGCAGCTCCCCCGTGGCCCAGCGTGGCGGGGCCAGGTTATGGATCCTCTGGACAGGAAGTGACGTCAACAAACAAGATACAATAATGAAGGAAACATTAGCAGCACCAAAAGCAACATGACAAGTGTGTGCCTTTGTTTGAATATGTGTGTGTGTGTGTGTGTGTGTGTGTGTGTGTGTGTGTGTGTGTGTGTGTGTGTGTGTGTGTGTGTGTGTGTGTGTGTGTGTGTGTGTGTGTGTGTGTGTGTGTACCTGACAGGTGAGTGTGTCATAGAGTCTCCAGAGCTTTTTTCCCGCAAGGCTTGAGGTTGAGTATCCTGTCAGGTTTGAGAGCTGCTGTACAAACGCCTTCACACACACGTGCGCGTGCGCACACACACACACACACACACACACGCACACACACACACACGCACACACACACACACACACACACACACACGCACACACACACACACGCACACACACACACACACACACACATGCACACACACACACACACACACATGTTTTTATTTTGTCTTTTTTTCAATCCCGAGAGAGAGAGTGGGAGAAAGAGAGAGAGTGAGAGTGAGAGAGAGAGTGAGAGTGAGAGAGAGAGAGAGAGCGAGAAGAGAGAGAGAGAGAGAGAGAGAGAGAGAGAGAGGAGAGAGAGAGAGAGAGAGAGAGAGAGAGAGAGAGAGAGAGGAGAGAGAGAGAGAGAGAGAGAGAGAGAGAGAGAGAGAGAGAGAGAGAGAGAGAGAGAGAGAGAGAGAGAGAGAGAGGAGAGAGAGGAGAGAGAGAGAGAGAGAGAGAGAGAGAGAGAGAGAGAGAGAGAGAGAGAGAGAGAGAGAGAGAGAGAGAGAGAGAGAGAGAGAGAGAGAGAGAGAGAGATTAAACAACATTGCACCATGTTCTTTAAACATTTTGTTTTGACTTTAGTGTGTAAGAGGGACTCCGCTCGAGGAAGCGAGAGGAGCGGTTTGTGTCCGCTAGACAGACCTAGATAAGGTGCTGTTTCTGTTCTGGCCGCTAGGGGGAGCTAAATACCGAGAGCTGCAGACGTCAGGTGACTCCTTAGCAGAGAGGAGAGCGTTTAATTAGAATCTCTTGATTGTGACTTCGATATAATTTAATCTGAACGTTAATTAGAGAGAACCTGACAACTGTAGGAGACCTCCGAGGGTGACGCTGGTCTAGTTTAACACTTTTTCCCATGCAGATACGCAAAGATACAGAAGGACGTTTTATTCATAATAATTAAATATAATAATACTACTAATGATAATAATAATTAAAATAAAATAATGATAAAATGCCATTATATAATATAGCAATATAATATAATTAACATGATGTAATATATTTAATATAATATATATGATGTAAATATTTTATTCATGATTTGCACAGAAGTGACCTGATGCCCTGACAGGAAGTGAGGTGTGATAGTAACAGGAAGTGACTTTGTGAGCTGACAGGAAGTGAGATCTGACGGTAACAGGAAGTGACTTTGTAAGCTGACAGGAAGTGAGATGTGACAGTAACAGGAAGTGACCTGGTTCGCTGACAGGAAGTTGCGGTAGGGCAGGCTCTCCATGGTGGCGGTCATCAGCTGTGTGAAGCGAGGGCAGTCTGGACCGGGGGCCTTCAGCAGCTGGAGACACACAACATGGGCGCCGCCATGAGAACACGGTCAAAGCGATGGCTCCCAGACGGCCAGTGAAACAATGTGGGTCAATCCGTCGTCTGTCCACTGATCTCTCTTCTTCTTCCATCTGCTCTCGCCCTTTTGATTGGTCTTCTTGGGAGCCATAGAGTTCTGATTGGTTCCCTCCTGGCCTCTAGGGATCTCTCCATGGCATCGCACAAACACCAGGTGATGATCATGTGACCTCGTGGTGACCTGGTGACCATGGTGACCTGGTGACCTTGTGACCTGGTGACCTGGTGACCTGGTGACCTGGTGACCTGGTGACCTGGTGACCTCGTGACCGCTCACCTTGTCGTGATTTCGGGGGACGGTATGGACGGGTGCGGGTCTCCACGGTAACTGGGGGTTGATGGGAGGGGGTCGTCGGCTTGGGGGGAACATGCCAGCGAGACACGCCTGAGCGCTCATCAGTGTGCGGTCATAGTCGGTGCTCCGCGCATACACCTGGAGAGAGAGGGCGAGAGACATAGATCCTCTAGAGAGAGAGAGAGAGAGAGAGAGAGAGAGAGAGAGAGAGAGAGAGAGAGAGAGAGAGAGAGAGAGAGAGAGAGAGGAGAGAGAGAGAGAGAGAGAGAGAGAGAGAGAGAGAGAGAGAGAGAGAGAGAAGAGGAGAAGAGAGAGAGAGAGAGAGAGAGAGAGAGAGAGAGAGAGAGAGAGAGAGAGAGAGAGAGAGAGAGAGAGAGAGAGAGAGAGAGAGAGAGAGAGAGAGAGAGAGAGAGAGAGAGAGAGAGAGAGAGAGAGAGAGAGAGAGAGAGAGAGAGAGAGAGAGAGAGAGAGAGAGAGAGAGAGAGAGAGAGAGAGAGAGAGGGGTACCTCTCTGGGGTCTAAGTCGTCCTTCAGAAAACTTCCATATCGTCGCCGTAGAAACTGACCTAACTCAAACTGCTGCCTCATGCCCAGCTTACAGACAGACACACATCCACACACACCAGACACAGACACACAGACACACACACAGACACACACACACACACACACACACACACACACACACACACACACACACACACACACACACACACACACACACACACACACACACACAGTAAAGGTATAGTATATATATATGTGAGGTATATACTGTATAAAACGTGTGTATAAATGAGCCTGGTCTCACAGGAGTCCGTGACATGACTACGGACGCTTAACTCAAAACCCGTGGGATCATCACGGAAACACGCCGATTTCCGAAATATATGCGCACAGATTCCCGTTTCACCGAGCGAGTTCACCTGGTCACACAGGGATCCGTCAAATGACTATATATATATATATATATATATATATATATATATATATATGTCACGTGATTTCGTGCTCATGCGCACAACCGTTAATCGGAATATCAGTGTCATTAACTTGCATTGGCGCAAATTCCGTGCGCATATTCCGTAAATCGGCGTGTTTCCGTAATGAGCCCACGGGTTTTGAGTTAAGCGTCCGTAGTCATGTCACGGACTCCGGTGAGACCAGGCTGGTGTAAATATAGATGTGGTTGAGGAGGGTACCTCGGTCAGCTGTCCGAAGCCGTGTGCCCACGGCGCCTCCCCGTGGGGGTCCAGGGGGTAGGACTCTATGGGGGACCGGTCCCCATGACGAGATAACTACACACACGTGGAGATACACACACACACACCACACACACACACACACACACACACACACACACACACACACACACACACACACACACACACACACACACACACACACACACACATTTACATACACATACACACATACAAACAGACACACACACACGCACACAGACACACATACACACACACACACACACACACACACACACACACACACACACACACACACACACACACACACACACACAGAAACAGACACACACACACACACACACACACACACACACACACACACACACACACACACACACACACACACACACACACATACACTCAAGCACAGACACAGACACACACAGAAACACACACACACACACACACAAACAGACACACACACACACATACACTCACACACATTTATATACACATACACACATACAAACAAGACACACACACACACACACACACACACACACACACACACACACACACACACACACACACACACACACACACACACACACACACACAGACACAGAACACACACACACACACACACACACACACACACACACACACACACACACACACACACACACATATACACTCATACAGACACACACACATTTACACACAAACACACACTTACAAACAGACAAGGACACACAGACACATACACCCATACACACACGCATGCTTACTCAGACATTATGCGATTAAATGCGCCCACACACACAGTATCCTTATTGGTGTGAATTCAGTGTCCATGTGTCACTACTGCGGTGATGTCAGAGGCGTGAGGTTGTGCGTCACACGGCCTCACCGCCACCACGAACCGCAGCTGGCGCCCGTCCACCAGGGGGCGGTCTGGGAGGAGGAGGAGGAGGAGGAGCCAGAGGAGGCCCTGCCCACCCATCTCCTGGGTTCAGGACACCTGTTCACCGACAGCATGTTTGTTTAGAAACAACAGGTAGACAAACAAGTTCACAAACAACCACATGTCAACAAACATGTTTATAAACAAAAGGTCGACAAACATGTTTTTCGAACAACAACATGTCAAACATGTTTACCAACGACATTCTAAAAAATCGCTGTGAAAACAAACATGACAGGTAACAAAAAACATGTTTATGATAGTCTAAGCTTCCAAGAAGTAAAATCCACTGGTCAAGTAAAAAGTAGTCTGGTCAAGTAAAAGCAAACTCTTCATTAAATAATACACGTCTTACTTCCTATCGCTCCTGAGCCCTAACACAATCACACACAAACCAATTAACCAATTAACCAATCAACCAATTAACCAATTAATTCTGACCCAAAAACAATCCAGGACTGAGGCTTCGACTGACATTGTCACCAAAAACGAAACTAAACACACACATAGACACAAATCATAACATTAACTGTAGTCGACAGTCGACAAACTTAACCTTTGTTAAGCTTGTGTGTTGATTTTAACACGTCCTTTAGGTTTTATGCTCATGTTATTTGTTTAATTTACATTTTCTTAAGTAAATCATAAAAAATGAATGACCTTGTGCTCTGAATCCCGTTCGGACCTGCAGCTCGTACAAACTTTATCGGTACTCCAACTTGGGCCAAAATCAATTCAGACTATCCATCATGAGATTTAAAATGGTCTTCCTGAATCCTGACGTTCCGAGTGCCGTGATGTTTCAGTGCTTCCGGGGTCCTTAACGTGTCCTGACCTCAAGGTGAGGAAGATGAACATGAAGAGGATGAAGACGATGATGGTGACGACCTCTGAGACCTCCAGTGAGGTCTGGTTGGCTGAAGGCTTACACCTTCAAAACCCCTCTGACATTTATACCCCCTGACTCTGCCTCCCTTCACCCTTCCCTCCCTATTGTGACTGCTCCTAGACACACACACACACACACACACACACACACACACACACACACACACACACACACACACACACACACACACACACACACACACACACACACACACACACACACACACACACACACACACACACACACACACACACACACACACACACACAAACACACACACACACACACACGCGTTTTTGTGAATTACAGGTCCTGCAATAGTAGCCCTGAGTTGGCACGCTCTAAGTATGTGTTACCGCCAGAGAGGATTATGGGATACCCACAGCAGTGACATCACCTGACCACAGACTAAACAGGTTGGACAAGTCCCATACACGTTTCGGGATGATACATTTGCTGTACGTAATAGAAATTCTGATACTAAATAAAGAACATTGATGAATGCAATATGTTTGCAATATATTTTCTTTTCATGATCTGTTATTTGCCTTGTAGATTGAAATGCATTATGCTACTTTTAGTGTGAATGGATTTATTCTCAAATCCATTTAAATCGCTACGCAATCAAATGTTAAGCTCATTTGTCAGATTATATATCTCCATCAATAACTACATTATTGTGACAATAATAGAATATACCTTTATCATCGCGCAGACACAAAAATATCAACGTTTTTTTTTATCCAGCTGAAATGGCTAAAGTGGTCGTATTTACCAATATATTTATCTTTCTCCATCTCCGGCCCACAATGCTTCACATTTCTTTGGTGTCTTTTCAATGGATTTCAAATGGATGCCACAGAAACTACCAAAAATGGAAATGCCTGTCAAATGAACTTTGTTTCACTGATTATTACTGCCCGTTCACGTTTATTTTAATATAACTATAATATACAACCCTGCTAAAATGAAAACATAAATATGTCTTTTGAAAATGTAAATTATATAATTATAGAAAATAATATGAGATATTTTGTTTGTATTTGGACCGCCAAGTTACAAATGTCCGAGTTTATCATACCAGAAACTTGGTCAACGTAATCTAGCGTAGCGAATAGGTTCTCCAATTTTATTTTACTGTACTTTACCTTATTCCACTTAAATTTTTTTAACAGTGCTTTGTCAAACTGCTTTGGCAGTTTAGATGTGTGTTTTCCGTGCCAATAAAGCTCTTGAGAATTGAATTCAGACTTCCTGGCGTCGTGGCATTTTATAGGCAGGATCGTTTGGATTGGAGGTCAGGTGATCCAATCAGAAACAGAGGGGA
>OLKM01000951.1:117691-129392 GCA_900291075.1 Melanogrammus aeglefinus | reverse complement strand
TCCCCTTTCCTCCTCCCTCCCCTCCTCTCGCCTGCCGTTCCGGTCCCCCCTCCCTCTCCTCTCCTCCTCCTCCCGCTTCTCCATCTCCTGCCCCTCTCCTCGTCCCCCCTCCGCCCCTCTCTCTCCTCTCCTCCCCCACTCCTTCCCCTGCGCCCCTCATCCTCCCTCCCCCTCTCCTCTCCTCCTCCCTCCCCCTCTCCTCCTCCCTCCCCTCTCCCTTCTCCCCTGCCCCTCCTCCTCCCTCCTCTTCCTCTCCTCCTCCCTCCCCTCTCCTCTCCCTGCCCTCTCCTCTCCTCCTCCCCTCTCCTCTCCTCTCCTCCTCCTCCACCCTCTCCTCTCCCCTGCCCCTCTCCTCCTCCCTCCCCTCTCCTCTCCTCCTCCCTCCCCTCTCTCTCTCCCTTCCTCCTCCCTCCCCTTCTCCTCTCCCTGCCCCTCTCTTCCTCCCTCCTCCTCTCCTCTCCTCCTCTCCTCTCCTCTCCTCTCCTCCTCCCTCTCCTCTCTCCTCTCCTCTCCTCCTCCCTCCCCCTCTCCTCTCCCCTGCCCCTCTCCTCCTCCCTCCCCCTCTCCTCTCCCCTGCCCCTCTCCTCCTCCCTCCCCCTCTTCTCTCTCCTCTTTAGCCTTTTCTAAGGCTAATGCTATGTTAAGCTTAGCTTAGTGTGCTAGTTAACCATAGAGAGACATGGATGCCTAGCATAGCGTTGCACACTAGCTAGCCATGAGTATGCCGTATGCCGTGCAGGTGTAGCTTGCCTCCCATATACAGAAACATACGTTTATCCTGAACTTAAACCTAAGCTCGGGTCATAACCTGGTTTCTAGATCCATGGCCCAGTCTTAAAACGTCGGAAATAGTTATGATGCATAATAAATGAACACACTCACACAGCCCACACAGCCTCCCGTTCGACTTTAGGAGTATTTTTAGACTCATTTGGGAGCAGACTGTTGAAAGATATTTTAAACCACAAAGACGACTCAAAGTTCCCTTCCTTCGCTATAAACAGGGCCGGTAATAATCACACACACACACACACACACACACACACACACACACACACACACACACACACACACACACACACACACACACACACACACACACACACACACACACACACACACACACACACACACACACACACACACAAACACACACACAAACAAACACAGACACACATTGTTAAGGTCCTTGTCCAGTTCTTCCCTCATTCAATTATCTTTATCTTGTTGTGGAGGACATCACAGCTTACCGCTGAAGACCAGTAGGTGGCTTGGTCATCTCAATGCAGCACGCCCCCCCCACCTCCCTCCCTCTCTCTCTCTCTCTCTCCCTCCCTCCCTCCCTCTCTCCTCTCTCTCTCCTCTCTCTCTCTCTCTCTCTCTCTCTCTCTCTCTCTCTCTCTCTCTCTCTCTCTCTCTCTCTCTCTCTCTCTCTCTCTTCTCTCTCTCTCTCTCTCTCTCTCTCTCTCTCTCTCTCGCCTTCGCTCTCATCCTAACTCTCCGGTCAACATGTTCCTGATGAGGCCCACTTTCTATTGGATCCTCTATGCATGTCTATCCTGAATGCATTACTACTGCTAGGATGGGAACCATGGAAACACCACAGAGTGATGAAGAGCGTGATGAAGAGTGTACTAGCACGGGTTCCTTGCTTGTTATGCAGCTGACCGTGAGTTCTGACTCCATATGAAACCCACGATACCTGATCCTCTCTGACATATAACCTCGACCCATCTTTGTGTGTGTGTGTGTGTGTGTGTGTGTGTGTGTGTGTGTGTGTGTGTGTGTGTGTGTGTGTGTGTGTGTGTGTGTGTGTGTGTGTGTGTGTGTGTGTGTATGTGTGTGTGTGTGTGTGTGTGTACAAATGCGTGCCTCATAGTTTGTTTTGATGTTTCAATGGAATATAAGGGTCAAACATAGCTGAGAATTAATGTCCGTGGTGTGGCATCCCGCCTCTTGCTCCAAATAAATAAGAGACATCTACTGATCCCTTGAAGGTACCACACCAGAGAAACAGTTTGAACAGCCTCCATTCGATTTGACATCGACCTCCCACACGTAAATCATATACCTAGACCTAACCCCCAACCCTAACCCATCCTAATGCTAACCCCCAACCCTAACCCACCCTAATGCTAACCCCCCAACCCTAACCCACCCTAATGCTAACCCCCAACCCTAACCCACCCTAATGCTAACCCCCAACCCTAACCCACCCTAATGCTAACCCCCAACCCTAACCCCACCATATAGCTAACCCACCAACCTAACCCACCCTAATGCTAACCCCCACACCCTAACCCACCCTAATGCTAACCCCAACCTAACCCACCCTAATGCTAACCCCCAACCCTAACCCACCTTAATGCTAACCCCCAACCCTAACCCACCTAATGCTAACCCCCAACCCTAACCCACCCTAATGCTAACCCCCCCAACCCCTAACCCACCCTAATGCTAACCCCCAACCCTAAACCCACCCTAATGCTAACCCCCCAACCCTAACCCACCCTAATGCTAACCCCCAACCCTAACCCACCCTAATGCTAACCCCCAACCCTAACCCACCCTAATGCTAACCCCCAACCCTAACCCACCCTAATGCTAACCCCCAACCCTAACCCACCCTAATGCTAACCCCCAACCCTAACCCACCCTAATGCTAACCCCCCAACCCTAACCCACCCTAATGCTAACCCCCAACCCTAACCCACCCTAATGCTAACCCCCAACCCTAACCCACCCTAATGCTAACCCCCCCAACCCTAACCCACCCTAATGCTAACCCCCCCAACCCTAACCCACCCTAATGCTAACCCCCCCAACCCTAACCCACCCTAATGCTAACCCCCAACCCTAACCCACCCTAATGCTAACCCCTAACCCACCCTAATGCTAACCCTGACCCACCCCATTGTTGTGTTCTGTTTGTGAGGACCTATTGGGGGACAGGCGGGTGTGTCAGTGGTCGGCGGGATCCAGGCGACATCGTGTCTGACCGGCGGTTAGCTAACAGAGGACAACACTTTAAATGCTATTACTCACAGCCATCACCGTCACCATGGTAATTCTGGGATGTAAATCCTGCCACTGAAAGGGCACATTACTGCAGAGAAAGACCATAATAACACCATGACGCAGTCCTTGGATACTTAAAGGCTCCTACATATCCAGACCTCACACATACGTATACGCTCCTATGTATCCAGGTATTAAACATACATTTGCAGTCCTATATATTCAGATACCATACATATGTGCACTCCGATATATTCAGAAATCATACATATATACAATCCTATATATCCAGGTATCATACAACCGTGTATGCTCCCATATAGTCAGATATCATTCATACTTAAATACTACTATATATTTGGATATTATCCATGCATAAACGTTCCTTTATATCCAGACATCCTACACATATATACGCTCATATATATTCATATCATACAAATGTAGAGGCTCATAGATATCCAGATATCATTCAAACATATAGGGTCTTATATATCCAGACTATATGCATATTGTATATAGATACATCTGGATCCATATTTTATACTCATAGGTCCCTAAGCACCCATGTTCTCCTCCACTCTGCCTAGCACCTCGAGTGACTCCTTACTGCTGTGAGGTCAGGTCAACGCCTTCTCCCAGTACGACAAGTCACGACCCAATATATGATTGATTTATTTCACACGTAATGATACATGGCTAGACAACTAAACACATTATATCAAACTAACCAAAATAAAGGAATACATCGCGGGAACGCAAGAAGCGTAAATGGTCTTTTTTAACATATGAAAGTTACACTGTAAAAATGTGAATCTTACAATTGTGGTACAACCAAACATTACTATTATTATTATACTGTACATTTCCATTCGTTCAATCCAGTCGACCAAATAAGGACGTCACATCCTTCCTTGAATACTGCTGGTCCATCCTATGACAGCAAAGAGATCACATTTCTTTCAAAAAGCAAAGTTCTGCCTACTGGTCAGATTCAATAACACACTGTCACCACTTTCTCTGCCCATATAGGTCACTGCGTCAGATGACCTCACGGCGTCTGCTTGTGGAACATCATTTAAACTTTTTCACTTGCTGGCTTTGAAGGATCGGAGCTTTCATTTCCAAAACCAAGAAGCTGGCTTTTACAAAATACATAATATACTCTCAGAACACAAAAAGTTTGTGATGACTACAGCTGAAGCAACAGACAAAAGTTTGTCAAACAGAGATTTGCGTTTTTACCGTCCTACAACCTAAATGGAGTTCATGTCACTAAGCCAATTCAAAGATTCACGATGAGTGTTGCGATTGAGCCCTTATGTTTCTGAGAAGTAGCCAAACTCAAAACATGTTTCATATATTCTCCCATCCCCCTCGCCGCCCCTGCTTAGTCACAAAGAAACAAACGATACCAGCGTACGTCCACCGCAAAATATCTCTGCATTGGAGCCTGCAATGTTACATATTCAAATGAAAATATATTTATATAATTTGTGTATTTTTCACAGTAGGTTGTACCCGCCTGTCCTTCTGTTATGACGTCATAATTACTATGAACATGGAGCCTACCAGGTGAGTTTGAGACAGATTGGGCCTTGAAAAGAGAAGTTTCTCTACCATAGTGTACCCTAATGTCCTTAGTGTCTCTGGGGAGAATGTCTTTCGTCTGGGCTGGCCAATATTAAACACAGGGAGCTACAGGAAAGGCTATGTTCCCTATTAGAGTACAACTGAGACAGTTGCTTTGGCACAGATTTACATTTTAGCAAAGTCCCGTTAGCTCCACAGCCACTAGCTTCACTACAAACACAAAGGGACCGTTGTGACAGTTTTGTGGGGACACTGAGCAGTCTGTGTGTTTGAGTATTGCAGCGTCTCTCCTCTCTTGGTGTGATGTCAATGATTCTCCAACACAGCATCAAACCCCTCTCTGTGTTCCACTCCAGCTCCCCTTCTCTCTGGCTCCGTCTCCGTCTCTCTCACTTTCTCCTTCTCCCCCGCTTTCGATCTATCCGTCTCGTTCCCATCTCTTCTAGATCTGAGTCTCCTGGACGTTCTCCTTGGAGTTCCCCTTGAAGAGCAGCGGTTCCATCTGGGGGTTCTGGTTCTGAGCCATGAAGCCCTTGATGGAGCCGTGCAGGCCCATGGTTGGCATGGGCAGGGACATGGCGCTGGGGTTGGTGCCGTTGCCGGAGGTGTTGAGCAGGTTGGATGTGGAGATGGGCACGGAGGTGCAGGAGATGGGGATCTCCTGGATCTGCTGGTTGTTCTTGTTGCTGAGGATCCCGCCGTGTCCCATTCCGTCACTGCCGATGCTCAGGCCCATCACGTTGTTGTTGAAGTGGTGGGTCTTGTAGTAGTGGTTGAGCGTGTCCGAGCGTCCCACGTTGGGGAGGTTCACCATCTCCGGTTGGTGGATCCTCAGGGTCCCGTCGCCCCCGCCGGAGTGCATGGTCGACCCGCCCGAGATGCCGCTGCCCGTGCCGGCACCGATCTCGTCCTCCACGTTGATGATCTCTATGGCCCGGGCCGGCCCGTGGTGCTTGTGCATCTGGTGCTGCTTCCTCAGCTTGTAGAATACCACCAACATCACCGCCGCCATGAAGGTAATGGCGACGAAGCAGCCGATGATGATCTTGGTGGTCTTCATGACGTCGTCCAGCCCCGGTATGTTGGTGACCTCCATAAAGGAGTCCGTGACCGTCTTCTCAGTGCCGATGTTGGCCCGTGGGGGGAGGGAGGAGCGGGAGGACAGCGAGGGGGAGATGGTCACCCCCTCCATCAGTCCGCCCTGACTGGTCGGACCTGGGAACTCGATCAGGGTCTCGTTGATGTACTGCCGGGCCGAGTTCTCCTCCTGAACCGTCTCCACCGATTCTACGGTGACGGTGGTGAAGTAGCTGTAGCTGTTGCTGGGGTCCGACGCCGACACGTTGAGCACGGCCGTGGCGGTGGTGTTCCCGGCCGAGTTGGTCACCATGCAGGTGTACTGGCCCGTGTCTTGCACAGTGACGTTGGTGAAGTTGAGCGTGCCGTCGTGGAGGACCGAGATGCGGACGCGGTAGGAGCCGTGCGTCATCAGGGTGCCGTTGGGCGTCAGCCAGTTGACGGAGGTCATGGACGTCCCCGTGCGACACTTGAGCTCGGCGGCCATGCCCTCTGTGACGTTGAGGTCGGTCGGTGCCTCCACGATAACGGGGGCGTAGCAGGTGAAGTGGCTCTGGTCCAGCTCGCCGATGTAGCGTCCCTTCAGCCCCGGCGGGGCGTGGCAGCGGGCGCAGCAGGTGGTGTTGCTGGGAACCGTCTCCTTCAGCCACCAGCTGAGCCACAGCACGTCGCAGTTGCACACCCAGGGGTTGTGGTTGAGGTGCACGCGCTCCAGCTGGTGTAGCGGTGTGAACAGGTCGTGGGGCAGCGAGTGCAGCGAGTTGTGCGACAGGTTGAGCTCCTCTAGGTTCTTCAGGTCGTCGAAGGCGTTGCGCTCGATGACAGACACCCTGGAGTGCATGAGCCACAGCTTCCGCAGCGACACCAGCCCCTGGAAGGAGCCGGGCCGCACGATGCCGAGCTGGTTCCCCGACAGCTCCAGCTCCTCCAGGCGGACCAGGGGCGTGAGGTTGGGGATGTCCTTCAGACCACACATGCCCAGGTTGAGGAACCGTAGGTTGACCAGCCCTTCGAAGGCTGCCTCCGAGATGAAGTCCAGCTTCCTGAGTTCCCCCAGGTCCAGACGACGCAGGGACGGGACTCGATGGAAGGCAAACGCCGGCAACGTCTCGATGGGGTTGTTCCTCAGCCAGAGCTCCCGCAGCTTGCTCAGGTACTCGAAGGCCTGCGAGGGCACCACGGTCAGCCGGTTGTCGAAGAGCTCCAGGGTGTTGAGGTTGGGGAGGCCGTTGAACGCCCCCACCTCGATCTGCCGGATGTGGTTCTTGGAGAGCTGGAGAATCTCCAGGTGACGCAGGTGTTTGAACGTGTCCGACTTGATCACCTGACAGGTGCAAACACAAACACGTCGCATCATTATTACAGCCTCACGTCTTCATGTCTCGACGTCGTCATGACATCATGACACCATGACATCCTCATTGTCAGTACATATTCTAGGCCATTCCCAACACAGTACATGACCCACAGAACAGATAATTGGTCGGTACCTGAATGGAGTTCTCCTGGAGGTTGAGGTATCGTGTGTTCTCGGAGATGCTCTCCGGCACCTGGTCTAAGGTCTTCCTGGTGCAGATGACCCGGCTGGCCTGATTGGAGCAGGTGCAGGGGGAGGGACATGGGGGGGCTGCGCCCGCCAGCTGGGGTCCATAGTGGTGGAACCACAACAAGAGCTGGACCAACCACGGGAGGAGGGGGGAGGGGCCACCGGGCCGGGTCACCATGGCAACACGCATGGCACCTGAGGCATGACCCACACCCCTTTCTCGATGAAAAGACGGGAAAAGTCCCCCGGTTAACCAGGAAACCAGCTGTTTACGGTGACAGGGGTGGGGGAGGAGGGGGACTGGGGGGTGAGGAGGGGAGAGGGGGTAGGGGGGGGGAGGGGGTCTCTACGTGATGAACAGGTTCCTGGACAGCTTGCCCTCTACATGTCTTCTGTTCCCATGGCAACCGTCGTTAAGATAGAAACCATTTGGGGATTTTAGGGACGGGTCGGGGTGATGTTCCTGGATGTAGGAGAGAGACAGGCAGACAGACAGGCACAGAGACAAACAGACAGGCAGACAGAGAGAGAAAGGTTGTATGAGTACACTTTAGAGACCGGTATCACTGTTTCATGCATTAAGCTGTTTTTCACCACCACCACTGGGTTACCTGAGCCACTGCAATCAGACATTTCTGTACTCATTGTTGTCATTATTGTCATTGGAGAAATACTGTGGAAAAATACTGATGGAAAAAAAAACGGATGATGGTACTGTAAGTGGCATTAGTTCCTGGACTCCTTTAGTCTAAATGTAGGAAGAAAAGGAAAACACAACAGGTGACTTAATAATAGAAAGGAGCCTACATATTTTATTGTGAAGTACAGAAGCAACAGTATTATGTAACCCAGACGGTGGGATGGCTCCAGACTGAGAACTGTGTTTGCGCTGACATGAATGCAAAAAGATGTGTGCACATGCACATCGGCACCTTGAGCCCGCACATCAGCATTGTGAACACACACATCAGCACAGCGCACACACACATCAGCACAGCGCACACACACATAAACATAGTGCAACTCACACAGACCGAAGCATGGCTTCTGGATACAATTCTTCCCCACTAGAATTCCTTCCATCCAGATACATCCTCATACAAACACACTGCACTTCATATAGATACACTTGTTGTGGTATATCTATCCATATATTCAGTTTAGGAATTAAAGAAATTAAAACAAAAAGAATTGAACAAAAAGTATATACAGTCCAAATCCCACGGAGTTTGACAACTAATGCATCCATAACGAAGGTCAGTCGAAGCAGTATTTTATACAGTCTATAAAGTACACTTACACCTTCGTTGGAGCCCCAGTTGCCGCACCGTTTTAGACCTGCTTTGTACCGTGTAGAGCTAGCCGTACACACTTTCTAACAGCAATTAAGACTTCTCATTGAGCGAGACTTGGTTGGACACGAATAACGAACAGGATCCAGATCTGCGTTTGGTTAAAGACAACACCGTTTCATCTCACCTGGAGGATCCTTTCCATAACGTTGGAATATAATCGGAGCCTGTCAGTGCCAAAAACAAGGACTTTTAGAGGACACACATTGACAGGGCGCTATCGCCCCAAAGGATTACATTGCAGCCCCGTATTTGCGGATCTCGACTGCAGAATCCTCGCTCATTACTGGACTAATCTCACAAATAGTTGTGTCTACGTTCAATTGGAGCAAAAAATATTGGGAAATAGGTCTACAGATGACTATGTTTTCCTTTAAGGTGACGTGAAAGAATAAATGCAGGCAGCTCTGCAGCGAGCCGTGGCGCTTCGCTCGAGTCCCGGTGCCGATCTTGGTGAATGTGGGGTATGCAGTAGTGTGAATCGAGATGAAAGGTTAGGGTGAGGTTAACCCTAACGTCACGGTTGACGCCCTCACTTAACAGTGAATGCGTGCATGAGGGAAAGTTAGTAACGCAGAAGATCGATTTCCGTGTTGTATATGTGGTACAAATGGATGTAGTCATGGATGTAGCCGTTCTTTTGTGTTCACATGTGTGGCGTCCGCTAGGTGGAGAGCTAGTTGAGCTATTTGATTAGCCATCCTGTTAATTGCATATTTATTTATGTTGTTTTACAGGAACCATTGGTTAAATCTCTGTATCAACAACAATCAGAGCTGTTCCTGTGTCCGTGTCTACTCCCTAACTGCACTGGATAAAGTGGTCGCGGCAATTATTTATCGCACAAATGCAATCGTCAGTAATTTCATTATGTGTCGGAAACATGAGTACAAAACGATTGGCGATTACATTATTTTTGTAATCGTTTACGGTCGGTTTTGGAGTACTCGTCTACTTGAGCACACGTTTGCGCCCCTAATTCAGTTACACGTTGTCTTCTATCTTGCCTTGTTTTGATTGGATGCACGCCGAGAAAATTCCACAACCCGCCTGGCTGTGTCGTCATTCAACTCTGAATGGAGCAACGTCCTCCGATCATCATCCTGGCTCTGTTCTGCAGCCTGGCTCTGTTCTGCAGCCTGGTTCAGTCCAACAGCTAGGCTGGTTCTGTCCCACAGCTGGTCTGGTTTTGTCCTACAGACTGGTTCAGTCTAACAGCGAGGCTGGTTTAGTCCTACCAACTGGTTCAGTCTAACAGCGAGGCTGGTTTAGTCCTACCAACTGGTTCAGTCTAACAGCGAGACTGGTTTAGTCCTATCAACTGGTTCAGTCTAACAGCGAGGACTGGTTTAGTCCTATCAACTGGTTCAGTCTAACAGCGAGACTGGTTTAGTCCTACCAACTGGTTCAGTCTAACAGCGAGACTGGTTTAGTCCTACCAACTGGTTCAGTTCGAACAGCTAGACTGGTTCTGTCCTAATGCTAGACTGGTTCTGTCCTTCAGCCTGGTTCTATGCAGCTATACTAATTCTGTATTGACAGACCAGAGACCAGAGACCAAAGAGTCTAGAGACCAGAGACTAGAGAAACAAAAGCCTAGAGGCCAGACACTAGAGGCCAAAGAGTCTAGAGTCTAGAGACCAGAGACTAGAGATTAGAGAGAAGTCTAGAGACCAGAGACTAGAGATTAGAGAGACTAAAGTCTAGAGACCAGAGATTAGAGAGACTAGAGTCTAGAGGCCAGAGACTAGAGATTAGAGAGACTACAGTCTAGAGACCAGAGACTAGAGATTAGAGAGAAGTCTAGAGACCAAAGACTAGAGATTCAAAAGCCTAGAGACCAGACACTTAGATGCCAAAGAGTGTAGAGTCTAGAGAACAGAGATTAGAGATTAGAGACACTAGAGATCGGAGACCAGAGACCAGAAACCAGAGGCTAGTGGCCAGAGGCTAGAGACATGAGACCAGAGACGGCAGACTACAAACTACTTCTCCCATGGTGCCCCTGGGCTCGCTGGGGAGTCAGCTGACATTTGGTTCAGATCAGTTTGTGACGGACGTCAGTTACATAAAATCCCGGTTCTCTAGAACAGGGTTCTATGTGCAATCTATCAAATGGTTCTATGTAATAGGGTTATACATATAGTAGTTCTATAAAACACATGTCACATGGTTGGTTCTATATAGCAGCATTCTATAATGCAGTTCTATATAACACGGTTACATATATATAACAAGCTCTATCAGTGGATTCTATATAACACGGGCGGTTCTATATAGTGCAGTTCTACACTCTGTCTCCTCCTGTGCGCCATGCGCTCCTAGAAACACCGTCGCTATGACAACCGGCTCACTCACCATCTTGTGGCTGACTGGCCTGCGTCTCCCTCCCCCCCCCCCCCCTTTATCTCCTCTCTCCTTTCCTCCTGCCCCCTTTTCTGCTCTTCTCCTCTCTCCTCTTTCCCTTCCCCATCGTCTCCTCTCCCCCTGCACCCTTCCCCCCTCTTCTCTCCTTTCCCCAACCTCTCCTTCTCTCCTCTCTCCTTCTCTCCTCTCTCCTTAACCTATGTTAATTATGCATTCAGAATAATGTAGCGTTAGTAAAGCATTCTGTGTCCTACGAGTAGTGAAGTATGCAGTATTAACACAGTATTATGCGTTGTATTCATGGAGTATTCCGTGTTGTGTCTTTGTGCTATTGCGTGTTTGTGTGTTAATGCAGTAGCATGTGTAGCATTCACGCAGTAGTCGTGTATCAACATGTATTACTGCAGTAGTCGTGTATCAACATGTATTACTGCAGTAGTCGTGTATCCACATGTATTACTGCAGTATTCATGAACACACGGCCACCATCAGGTGATGAATACTCCAGTTGGAACGAAGGCTCTGATTGGTTCTTCAATATCTTAAAGCAGCTCACATTAACACACACGCACGCGCTATCAAAAGCACACATTATCACTGACACACACACACACACACACACAACACACACGCACACTGAGACTAGACTGTGTAATTGTCCCTCAGGTATCATAAGGTTCATAAACAGCCCGATAGCACTTCCACTAAGTGGAGTTTGTCTGAGTGTAACACAGGGCTGTCTGTCTGT
>OLKM01000951.1:105191-112691 GCA_900291075.1 Melanogrammus aeglefinus | reverse complement strand
AATCTGAGAGAGAGAAAAAGGCAATAATTACGACCGCCATTCCCCCCCCATCCTCTGCGTGCCCACTGGAGGTTACCTGGACGTCTCGATGGACGAGCTGCTTTTTCTCTCTCCTCGCCTCCGTCTTCCAGCCTCGCTATCTGTCTCCCCTTCCCTCGAATCAATGCGCTGCTATCCTCGCCGTCTCGGTGTAATCCGCAGCGCCAACGCGGTGACGACAGGTTGGGGTTGAAAACCTCGCGGACAGCCAACACGTCCGAGCGGAGGAGAGCGTGGAGAACCGAGGAGAGAGGTCGTTGTTTCATTCACGAGCGGCGGTGGCTTGCATCCGAGCGCATTCTTCTCTCTTTCATCCTTGGAGACGCGCGCAGGCAGCGAACGCGACGGCGCCTGCTGGGCAGTGCGCGCGGCGTTTACGCACATTCCGCATCTTCCTCTCTGAATCTCACTAAGGAGAGCATGATGACTTGAGATGACGGAGCGCTCGTGGAGGGGTCTCGGGACCCCCAGACACCTCAAATACCGCTGGGAGATTTCACCTTTTGTTATCTTCTGAATCACGGCAGACTTCTAGAGAACCGCGTACAGTGTGACAGCTCTCTCTATGTGTGTGTGTGTGTGTGTGTGTGTGTGTGTGTGTGTGTGTGTGTGTGTGTGTGTGTGTGTGTGTGTGTGTGTGTGTGTGTGTCTGTGTGTGTGTGTGTGTGTGTGTGTGTGTGTGTGTGTGTGTGTGTGTGTGTGTGTGTGTGTGTGTGTGTGTGTGTGTGTGTGTGTGTGTGTGTGTGCTTGTATTTGTGTTTGTGTTTGTGTGAGTGTGTGAAAACTTAATTTGCATGCCTCATAGCAATACTAACAATGTATAATTGTTATTATGAAATAATTTACATGTAATAGTCATTTTGATTAACCTGCATGCTTATCTTTTCTCTGAACACGTGAATAATATACCAGGATGAACTCCACTCTTTCCTCTCAAAGCTCCTTCCTCCTTTCCTCTCCTCTCTCCTCTCTCCTGTTCTTCAGTGCCAAACTCGTTCATGGTTCTTCTAGTTTCTTGTTTTTTTTGTTCTAGTAGATGCAGTTCTTGCAGACGTAGTTCCATGGTTCTGAGGGTTCTACTGGTTCTAGTTTAGTGATTCTGGTAGATCTGCTGGTTCTAGTTCCAGTAGTTCTAGTACTTTAAATTTCACTGGTTCTAGTTATAGTAGTTCTACTTTTAGCTCTAGTGGTTCTAGTTAAAGTAGTGCTAGGGGGTCTAGTTGTTTATTTCTAATGGTTCTATTCGTTATAATTCTAGCAGTTCTAGCAGTTACCCATTAGTTCTAAAGGTTCTACATCTAGTTGTTCTATTAGTTATTGCTATTTATTCTAGTATGGTTCTATAACCATAACTACTAGAATATCAATGGAAGAGAATATAAACAGTTATGGTGATTATGGTTCTTGTTCTAGTTCTAATAATAGCATTGTGGTTCTGGTGGTTCTAGTTCTCTACCAGTGGTCTGAATAGGAAAGGTCATTTCACATTCTCAGATTATCTCCTTCCCTCTCTCTCTCTCTCTCCTCAGCGCCCGCCCATAGTTAGCATTTTTTGCTAGCTGTTTACTGGAAGCTCCACAGCAATGACTTCTCTGTGCTATACCCGTTTCCCTTTCACCCCTCCTTCTCTCCCTCTATACCTCCCCTCGCTTTCTCTTTTTCCCTCCCCCTCTTCCTCACTTTCTCTCTCTCCCCCTTGTCTCTCTCTCTCTCCCTCCCTCTCTCTCCCTTTCTCTCTCTGTCCCTTTCTCTCTCTGTCCCTCTCTCTCTCTCTCTCTCTCTCTCTCTCTCTCTCTCTCTCTCTCTCTCTCTCTCTCTCTCTCTCTCTCTCTCTCTCTCTCTCTCTCTCTCTCTCTCTCTCTCTCTCTCTCTCTCTCTCTCTCTCTCTCTCTCATCTATTAAATTTCCAGTCACACAGTGGTGCAGGGGATATTTCTGCCCCCCCCACACACAACCTGCCTGATATTCTCTCTCTCTCTCTCTCTCTCTCTCTCTCTCTCTCTCTCTCTCTCTCTCTCTCTCTCTCTCTCTCTCTCTCTCTCTCTCTCTCTCTCTCTCTCTCTCTCTCTCTCTCTCTCTCTCTCTATGCCTCCTTTCTTTCTCTCTCCCTCCTGACTCTCTCTCTCCCTCTCTCTCTCTCTCTCTCTCTCTCTCTCTCTCTCTCTCACTCTCTCCTTGCTGCCCTTGCCAAAGCCCACCCCCATCTCAGATTTTACACACACACCCACACCAGCACACACACACACACACACACACACACACACACACACACACACACACACACACACACACACACACACACACACACACACACACACACACACACACACACACACACACACACTGCCCTTCTTGTCATTGCATTAATGTGTACCTGTTTTGTGTGTTTGTATCTACTGGTAATAACTAGGCTGTCCACTAGAGGGAGCTGTACATACCAAGCTCATGTGCCACTAGCTTTATGTTCACCATTAGCCAGAACAAGCTAGCGTACAGATAGCTACATGGCAATGCTAGCGAGTTAGCGCAAAAAAAAAAAATGTTTTTGTTCAAATGTGTTAAATTTGAGCCTGAACTAAACTTCCTGTTGATCCAGGGGTTACTGAGATCATGGCTGATTTTCATATTAAGGGCTAATTCAAAAGGGTGGTTGTGGCTCCACAAAGCTGAGATGAGTTAGGCTACCTGGTAATTTACCAAACAGACAACTTTGCGGTTATTAAAAAAGTTGGACTTGCTCACCTCCATCTCTGATAGAAAATAACAAACAGATATCTTAAAGCTATTTCCAGTGACAATGTGTGTGTGTGTGTGTGTGTGTGTGTGTGTGTGTGTGTGTGTGTGTGTGTGTGTGTGTGTGTGTGTGTGTGTGTGTGTGTGTGTGTGTGTGTGTGTGTGTGTGTGTGTGTGTGTGTGTGTGTGTGTGTGTGTGTGTGTGTGTCTGTCTGTCTGTCTGTGTGTAAAATATAAATCCTCGTGTCACAGTATCTTAGCAACTGCTTCCATCTCCTTGGAGACAAGACCTGGCATCATTTCCCATTCGTATAATGTGTACCTCACAGCTACAGTGTAAATAAACCCTGTTCTTAATCATTATATGCTTTGTATTGTAGACATATAGTTATTAGATATAAGTTGTCAAGCAGACAAGGTGGTTTAGGGTCACAGAGATTACGTTATTCATTTATGATGCTTATTATTATTTAACGCATATAAATATTACCTGTATTTATACAGAGAGTTCACTCAGCATTCCTCTACAGTGAGGCCCTGTGTACAGACAATTAAAAAACACCTCCATAGCAAGAATGGCAAAGCAATAAATGACAGATAAAAGAGAATCACAAAGGAATCCACTAAGTAATAACCAGGGCAATGACCATCGAACCTATTAAAAATGAATGAACCCCATAAAATGATTGCCTTCATAACAACAGCAACAACAAAAAATGCTATCCTCAACCTGTTGAGTATTTGAGCTACACCAGGACCTCTACGGCTTCTGGCTTTAGTCAACAGGTGTCTAGCGGCGTCTTAGAGTCTAGGACTCTTCTCTGCCTGAGAGATAGATGGACTCTAAACCTCAACGCCCACCTGGAGCTGAGGGAACGCGGCCATCTGCTTCCACCTAGTGGTCAAATAGTGACAATACAGCCATGATGTTTAACTGGTCAACTGGTGGGCTAACCCTGACGGCCTTAATATGCCTCGGTGTCCAGCATGTTGGCAAAGAAACTCAAAGACCCACGTCGCTACTCACAGGCCTGTAAACTCCCCGTTTGCCGGTCACGGACCCACTCCTTCGCATAGAGGAATGGGCATCGTGTTTTTGTTTTTGAAAGCACGCTTGACCTTGACCTTGGAAAAAACAAAACACTGTATTTTCAGTTAGCCACGATATACAAACCACATTTAGCAGTAGGCCTACATTTGAAGTATTGTAACATCTTTTACACATGGTTATATTTATTTTTCAACACATGTTCATGGACTCTGTCCCGGGGTGTCCATTGCGAAGTTGCTTGTTGGTTAACTCGGGACGGAAACAGTATACCACTACCTGACATCGCCAGAGTGTTTATAAAATGCGTATTAGGCCGTGTTCACATCTAGCATTTTTTTGTAACAGGAATAAGGTGAGCCGACCATTTAAAAAAAGAAAAAAAGAAAAACCGTTTTTTGTCCTAAAAGCGCCGAGAGCGTTTTTATCGCCTGGCGACGAACCGTAGACCCGACGTTACTCGCCTACTCCGTATCCCGGCTAGAGCCCATCTTCTGTAATTCAAACTATTAATCGCTCCACCGGCACTTTCCCGAGTGATTTGTCTGCCATTGTTTCTTGTTTGACAGTTGAGTTTCCTTCGTGACGAAGCGTCAATGTCCCGCTTGTGATTGGTCAGTTGCCCAAAAGACGCCTGACGTCGGCCGCTTTCTTCCTGAAAGTTGAACTTTTTTTCCAACGGAAAAAACGCTGGGAGAGGCGTTTAAAAAAACGTCCGTGACTTTTTTCAGAAACGCTCTGCTCCATAGGAATATAACGTAAAACAAGCGCTGGCAGATTTCAAAAAAAAAAAACGCTAGATGTGAACACGGCCTCAGTCTAAAACCTCTCAGTTGATTAAGAATTTCCGAGTGGGGTTGTCAACGGTTGCAGAGCGAACCAGCTTCCGCCTTAACGCAATCCCAAAGGGTGCCCCTCTCTAAAGTAAACTCTCAAACTAACCGCCATTATATAAACGGTTAGCCTGGGGACCAGGGCCAGGTCTGCTGGAAATCTGTTTGAATGGGAGAGGGGCCTCACACACTAGCCAGAGCAAATCAAACATCAGCTCTCAGATTAATCTGTTCCCCAGCGTGGGACACTGCTCCCCTGTGACCCGGCGGGGTGGTATAAAGGCAGGCAGCTCAGCGAGGTCTGCATCGTTTCTCTGTTCTATCGTGGTCCTTCAGAAACAATGAGATATGTTGTGCATTTTTATAGTCTACTAGTGCAAGGCTGAGTTGGTGTTCGCTGTTGCCAGCCATTTAAGCACTGACAGATCCAAACTCTCTGCAACGTGATTGGTCAAAACAAACATGAAGCAGACAAAAGGGAAACACCACGTCACCCAGATTTGAGTCTGTCCTGTCTAATATCGGACTTTAAATGAATAATCTTAAATCTGATAGTGAGACTATGTTTAGCCTAACCTGAACACCCTTACATTGAACCTTTAGATTGACTAACCCAAACCCCTGTTACCTAACCTTTAAACAAGCTTACCCAACACTAAACACGCACAGTGGGAGACGACAACAACAACAACTTAGAACCATGCAATGGATACAAGTGAATGAGATGCAGTTCGGTGTTATGTACGCAGTGGCCAACAGAGGGTGACAGACCTGAATTAACCTCATGTTCACATCAGCAGTACCAGTCACTGCTCCTCCATCTCTCCCTCCATCTGGGATATTCCTCTCCTCTTCCCTATATCTCCCAATCACTCTGACCCATCCATCCTTCCATCCCTCGCAGGGGAGAGGGGAGGAGAGAGAGCAGAAGAAGAGAGGAGAGGGGAGGGGAGGGGATGTATAGGAGAGCGGAGGAGGACAGCAGAAGGGAGGGGGTGGAGAAGGGAGAGCGATGACGCTATCGGAGGCTGCAGTAAGAAGCTGCTGCTGCTAGCATCGCCTGACAGGCTACAAGCTAGCTGCTAATAAACTGGCCTGGAAGAGACAGACAGAGAGACAGGTAGTACAGCAGTATGACAGGCGGGTAGTAAAGTCAATCTGAATGACAGATGGGAAGTGAGACAGGTAGCGATGTTACATTCTGTAGCGCAGCTCGATAGATTGCTTCCTCTGTAGAGGAGACTAGCAATGCTACATTCCGGTTGCAACTGACACACACAGCCACATAGACACACACACACACACAATCACACAGACACACACAGACACACATACAGGAGGAGTATCAGGGGCCGGTGTCTTGGGGCTCCAGAAGAAGGGTGAGTTTAATTAATAGACACACACACACACCTGTGTGTGTGTGTGTGTGTGTGTGTGTGTGTGTGTGTGTGTGTGTGTGTGTGTGTGTGTGTGTGTGTGTGTGTGTGTGTGTGTGTGTGTGTGTGTGTTGGTAGGTGTGTGTGTGTGTGTGTACATTGGTATTTGCATGTTTTAAGAGAAAGTTTACGTGTGACAACTAGATGAGCAAACAGGCCGTCCGTCTCTCTGTCGGTCTTGTGTATTGTTGTGTATTGTTGTGAATTGTTGTGTATGTAATGTTTGAAGCATAGCTGATGCTATGTTGTGTTGTCATGGAAACTAATGGGTCCAATTTCCTGTTGAGACAGTAGGACGACTCTCTTCATTAAGTCTGATTCGATAACTCACTAATTTGTGCGTGTGTGTGTGTGTGTGTGTAGCCTGAGTGATGGTTTATCCTCAGGTGGTGTGACACTGTACCGTGCGGTGGAGGGGGGAGGGGCATGGCCAAGAGAGGAGGGGGGCGGCGAGGGAGGGCCGACCAACCTGACGCCATGGCAACGCTCCAGGCAGCCAATGAGGAGCTCCGAGCCAAACTTACCGACATTCAGATAGAACTACAAAATGAAAAAACCAAGGTAATACCCATTACTTAAACTAGTACTAGTGCTACTATTATGCATATAGTACCCACTTATTCTAATACTCATAGTACCAAAACTACTTGTACAATGAAAATATATAATATATGTTTTGTTGGTAATATAGTTTAAGAGTCGTCTAGAGAGAGAGAGAGAGGGTCAATACTGTATCTGTATACAGTGTATCTGTGTAGATATACAATTAATGTTAAATAATATATGTAATAAATGTATATGTTTATCTCAGGTGAGTCATATACAGAGACAGAGAGGACCCAGGTTGTGTGTTTGTATATATATAGGATACACATAGTATAGTATATTTATAGTATGTACTCCCCAGGTGAGCCGTATAGAGAGGGAGAGGACCCAGGACCTGAAGGCGGAGCATCACCGTGCGACTGTCGCCCTGACAGAGCTCCGTAGTAAGCTCCATGACGACAAGGTCAAGGAGGTGGCCGTAACAAGGGAGACGTTGCTACGACAACACGAGATGGAGCTGATGAGAGTGATCAAGATCAAAGACGGGGAAATCCAAAGGCTAAACGGCCTGGTGTTCACACTGAGGGATGACTCCACAGACAAGGTATGACCACCTGGGTGACAACCTGACGGTCTGACCAACTGTCAGCCTGCCTGTCCATCTACCTGTCAGTCTGTCTTCCTGCGAGGCTTACAACCTGTTGGTCTGACTTCCTGTTTGACCACCTTCTCTCATTAGCCAGGCTATGAGTCTGTACCTTCCTCTATAGCTATGAGTCTGTACCTTCCTCTATAGCTATGAGTCTGTACCTTCCTCTATAGCTATGAGTCTGTACCTTCCTCTATAGCTATGAGTCTGTACCTT
>OLKM01000951.1:102500-104293 GCA_900291075.1 Melanogrammus aeglefinus | reverse complement strand
GAGAGAGAGAAATGAGGACTGGAAGGATGGGACACACTGTGGACACACTTATACAAACTTAATATACTGTACACCAAACATAACCCTTGAGGCACCAGGGGAGACTGAGAGGAAGAAACGTTGACCGGTACTCTAATAAAATGTACAAATACACAAACAATACATTCATACTAGTAATCTGATCACGAAGGCCCCCGCACACATGTTCTCTCTCTCTCTCTCTCTCTCTCTCTCTCTCTCTCTCTCTCTCTCTCTCTCTCTCTCTCTCTCTCTCTCTCTCTCTCTTCTCTCTCTCTCTCCTTCTCTCTCTCTACTCCCCCCCCTCTCTCTCTCTCTCTCTCTCTCTCTCTCTCTCTCTCTCTCTCTCTCTCTCTCTCTCTCTCTCTCTCTCTCTCTCTCTCTCTCTCTCTCTCTCTCTCTCTCTCTCTCTCTCTCTCTCTCTCTCTCTCTCTCTCTCTCTCTCTCCCTCTCGCCCTCTCTCTCTCTCCCTCCCAAACTACCTTCCAACCTTCCTCCCTACCTCCCGCCCTCTCTCCCTCTCTCTGTCTATACTGTGTCTATCTGTCTTGTCCTCTCCCCTGTCGCCCCCTGCCACTCCCTCCTCCCCCCCCACCACCAAGATGGATGAGATCCGTCTGAAGGACAGGGCAGTGAGTGTATTGGACAAGGCTCTGGGCCTCCAGGCCGGCCACGCCCACCGCCTCCAGCTGCAGACCCAGGCGGCCGAGCAGCAGATTGCCGTCCTGCGAGACGCCCAGCGGGGGGCGGGACCAAATCAGCCAGACCCCACCCCTAACACCACCCCTAACCACGCCCCCTTTCCTGTAAGACCCCGCCCCCTTTCCATTTCTGATATACCAACGCTGCGATGCCAATTACTACTTCTACTTACATTAGAACTACTAACAGTATTGCTTTTGCTGCTTCTTAACTATTTGAAGATGAGTAGTCCTGCTACTACCACTACTAAAACTTCCACTACTAATACTACTAATACTTCCACTGCTTTACTGATATCTTGACAAATCCAATAACTCATTTTATAGGTACATTATGTTAACCTTTTAACATTGGCACTCATAATGCCATATCAGCATCATATTGCATTACTTGAGCACGTGTGTAGCATGTTGACCTTAAACGTTAACTTTAGCATCACATTAGCCTGTCTGTAGCTTGAAGACCTTAAAGATGGACTTTCGCGTTACACTAGCAGGTCCATAGAACATTAAGACCCCTTCGTGCCTTTCTCCCTTTCATGCCCTTCGTCCGTCTGTGCATTCAGCCATCAATCATCAAAAATAACAGCACTAATTATATTAACTGGTCTTGGCTGGTTCTCTAGAGGAGGGCGGGGTTAGAGAAGGTGTTGTTGGGTAGAACTGTAGTAGTGAGAGAACTGTAGTACCGTAGTAGTAGAACTGCTGTGGTCATGTGGAAATTGTCTTGCTGATGTTGCGGGTCTGTACGTGTGTATGTGCGAGTGTGTGTGTATTTGTGTGTGAGTGGAGTGTGTGTGTGTGTGTGTGTGTGTGCATTTGTGTGTGTGTTTATTTGTGTGTGTGTGTGTGTGTGTGTGTGTGTGTGTGTGTGTGTGTGTGTGTGTGTGTGTGTGTGTGTGTGTGTGTGTGTGTGTGTGTGTGTGTGTGTGTGTGTGTGTATTTGTGTGTGTGTGTGTGTGTGCGTGTGTGTGTGTGTATTTGTGTGCGTGAGTGCGCGCGTGTGTGTGCGTGTGCGTGCGTGTATGCGTGCGTGTTGTGTGTGTGTATTTGTGTGTGTGTTTGTGTGTGTGT
>OLKM01000951.1:65000-97500 GCA_900291075.1 Melanogrammus aeglefinus | reverse complement strand
AATGTGTATTCACAAAGTTATCCAAAAATGCCAGTCCACCCGGTTCTAAACGGCCAAATTCATTGTCATGTTGATCACCATCATCATCGTGGTCATCGTCATCTTCATCGTCGTCATCATCATCATCATCGTCTGGCTGTGGAATGTTCCTCCACTTGCAGAGGTTGTGTAGAATGGCACATACAGTGATGACTGTGCTTGCCCTCTCTGGGGTGAGGCGTATTTCGCCGTGGAGGACATGAAACCGACGTTTCATCTGCCCAATTCCTCTCTCCACAACATTTCGTGTATGTTTGTGTGCTCTAACATATATGGAGGAAAACAGTAAACAATAATAAATATGGATTCAACAAATAAAAGGCGTCAAAGAGCCAATACGATGTGTTTTTACGCATAGGACTAAGCGCAATCTGCGTAATCACTTACATGTTATACTATATGCTACATGGTATACTTTTTTTGCTCCCGGCTGTGGATTGAGGTACGGTGTCAAGAGCCACGTCTTGCAGGGATAGCCACTGTCACCCAGCAAGTGACACCCAACTGGTACATGGTGCCTCTCAAAAAGCGGCCTGAGACCGTTCTCCATTAAAATGCGTGAATCCTGGGTAGCTCCAGGCCACTTTGCAACAACATCCAGAATGTTAAAATTTGCATCCAAAACAACCTATGTGTTGATGGAATGCACTTTCTTCCTATTGACAAACATGTCCTTTTCTTTTGATGGCACAATTATTTTTATGTGCGTCCCGTCAATAGCACCGACCACACCGGGCATACCTGCAATTGCCATGAAGTTGGCTTTGATCCGGTGTAATTGTTGAATGTCCAAAGCAAACCGGATGAACTGTTGGATGATATGTGGTCTAGAGACCGCGTTGATAGTTTGGTTTATGGCACGGCTGACTGATGGTTGCGATATTCCTAAATCGTCGGCATTGCAAAGTTGCATTTTCCCTGATGCTAAATAACTAGTTTTGCCAAACATTTTATTTCGGGACTAATCTGATTATTCCTGTAAGTTGGGGATGTTATAGCATCCCACACTAACTCCACAACAAGTTGAATACCCTCACTATTCAGCCTATATCTCTTCATTAACTCACAGTCTTCCATTGTCTCCAAAACATTTCGCCTCGCAGCCATTTTAAGATTCTTTGTGAATAGGTCTTACTGAGTTAGGAGTCCTCTTGAGGACTTTTAAGCTCGCCTAGACTTAGGTGCTATTTTTAGGCCTAAAATACTTTGTGAATTGCTCTTAGTGAAAAAAGTTAGGAGTCCTAAATGTAAGAGTGACACACCCATTATTTTTAGGAGTTACTCGAAAATTCGCCAGTTAGGACCTACTTTTAGCCCTAAGATCCTTTGTGAATACAGCCCCCGGTGTCCACCTCTATTCCATTGTATTCTAACCCAGTATGAAGCGCTTATCAACAGTTATCTTTTGAAAAAGGTTAACACTGTCAGTTATGAAGCTATCTTCATAAGCTTATAACACATTTGCAATATGAGCCGTAACAGCAGTTTTCAACCTCACCAGTGTACGTTACGAATTCAGCGTCCAATTTAATACCTTGACTCGCCAGGAGCTCTCTCCAGCGGTGTACACTCATGTTTTGCTTCTATTTCTATCATTAATTTTCTTTGCCGCAATTGACAAGAGGTTAGAATACGTGCTCTGGGTAGCACGGCTCTCATCCTGTCATGTTGGACTCAAGGCAGACTGGACGCTGCAGTGACGGTGACCTCTTGTGGTACAAAGTGGTATTACGAGACGTTACGGCCGGTGCTAGCTGGGCCAGCTGCTTATTTCAGTAAATATCTGCACCACAATACAAATATGTCTCTGACATGATGTCAAAACGGTTATTCCGTCACATTTTGTTGTAAATGTTGTTCCTTTTTTTTCAAATGTTTTAAACAAAGAATCGTACACAGTAGGCATACACCTTTAACGTTTGAAAATGGTCTTTTTCTTCTTCTTGTCCTCTGTCGGTCTGAAGTTGAGGCAAATGGAATCAGACGAAACGCGGCTAAGAATGGACATCCAGGACGCCAGGGATCAAAACGAACTGCTGGAATTCCGCATTTTAGAACTAGAGGTCAGTATCATGTTAGCACTACTGGCTACCTTACATGCTGGTTTCACTGTTTCCATGAAAACAATGAACACCATCCATGTTTAAGGAGCGGGAACGGCGGTCGCCTGGCATCAACTTCCATCCACTACATTTCCCAGAAGGCATCAGTCCACTTCAGCTCTACTGCGAGGCGGAAGGTGTCACGGTAAGCAAGTTATTCATGTGTAATGACACAACCTGGCCACTTGAGGTCAACATAATCGAATATGATATGATGTTTTATGATATACTAATATTCTATTATATTGTCTTTGGTAGGAAATTGTGATCAGTGAACTGATGAAGAAGTTGGATATTCTTGGGGATAACGCCGTAAGTGTATGTTGCATTTCCTTCGTATGGGTGTTTCATATAGCTCTCATTATGTAGCTCTCCTGTATCTGTAGTGTATCTCTACAATATATCTATATATGTATTTATGTAATGTTATGTAATGTTGTCTTTGTTATTTGGTGATGTAATGACTGTTACATATGATGTAATGTCTGTTACGTGCGATACTATGTGTGTTACGTATTAATTAATGCATTTTATGTGTGACATTATGTCTGTTACATATTATGTAATGTTTGATGTGTGTGATGCGATGTCTGTTTTGTGGTGGTGTCACATTTTGTTTCAGAACCTCTCCAATGAGGAGCAGGTTGTTGTCATCCATGCGAGAAATGTCCTCACGCTGGCTGAGAAGGTAAGAAGACCCGGTAAAACCAACTCCACTGACCTAGCCAACAAACAGCTGCTTGCTAAAAACCAATTGAGCCTAGCCAACAAACCATTGCTGGCAGAAACCACCTCAAGCTAAAACCAGCCCAAACCATGGCGAGACAGCCGTACTTAATGTTGACCTAGAAAACTGCGAGCGATAGACTAAGCCGGTCTGTCTGTTATTCTTAGTGGTTGGAGTCCATTGAAGGGACCAAGTCCACTCTACAACAGAAGATGTTTGACATCGAGAGTGAAAAGGTACGCGCAATTATTGTGTTAGCAGTATTGAGTGTACATTTAAAAAAAGGATGAGTTAAGACTGGTGTTCAGGTGAGGCCTTCATAGTTGCGTGAGTACTCAAGATGAAGTCAAGTGCACTATTAATCCTTAGTACGACTTTCTGTAGTCTGACATTTATATTCATCCCTGGTGCGTGTATGTGTGTGTTAAAGGATCTCTTCAGTAAACAGAAGGGCTATCTGGACGAGGAACTCGATTACAGGAAGCAGTCTATGGACCAGGCCCCCACAAGGTGAGTCCTCCCCCGGCTTCACCTGTGTTCACCTGCCGTGTCCTGACGCTCTCACCAAACAGGTAACATTCTCCGTTCTACTGACGCGCTGATGTCCATCTGTCTCCCGCCCTGTGTACCTACCTGTCTGTCCACCCGTCCAGAGGATCATGGAGCTGGAGGCGATGCTGTTTGATGTCCTGCAGCAGGAGGGGGGGGCCGCGGGTTATGGCGGGTGGAGGGGGGGGGGGAGGGGGGTGCCGGGTCGGCTGCGTGGAGGATGGAGGGCTGGAAGGTGGAGGGGTGCCGCCTGTCAGAGTTGCTGGCGGACGAGGACAGAGAGGGGCTGCAGAGGGCCATGGAGCAGTGGAAGAGAGCGCTGATGGTGGAGCTGAGAGAGAGAGACGTACTGATCCTGAGGGAGAGGATGGACATGCTGCACCACGCACAGCAGGTGGGCGATGCTAACGCTACGCTAACAATACATACATCACAGCAGGTGGGCGATGCTAACGCTATGCTAACAATGCATACATCACAGCAGGTGGACTATGCTAACGCTACACCAACGCTACACAAACAATATACTGCTAATGCTATTACATTTTACTACACAGAAGGTAGGCTACGCTACGCTATAATGCTAATGCTATACAACCCATAGGTAGGCTATGCTACGCTATAATGCTAATGCTATACAACCCATAGGTAGGCTACGCTACGCTATAATGCTAGTGCTATGCAACCCATAGGTAGGCTACGCTACGCTATAATGCTAATGCTATATAACCCTAACGCTACGCTATAATGCTAATGCTATACAACACAGCAGGTATGCTACGCTATGTTATACTGCTACACACAACACAGTTAGGCTACGCTATGCTATACTGCTAATGGTTTACAACACAGCAGGTATGCTACACTATGTTATACTGCTACACTATAGAACACAGTGAGGCTACGCTATGCTATACTGCTAATGCTTTGCAACACAGCAGGTAGGCTACGCTAACGCTACTTCTAACGCTACACAACATGGCAGTTAACGTCACACTCATGGTGCGCTGCATCTGTGCGTGTGCTTGTGTGTCCAGAGGAACAAGGAGTTGGAGGAATGGATAGAAGCACAGAAACGACAGATCAAACAACTAGAAGAGAAGGTGTGTACTCTAGTCAGATGCTACGTCATGACTTCAGTGACGTCACACTGTTCCAGGAGGATTCTCGTAACATGTTTGTAACCGGGGACAACACTAACACCTGTCCTTTTCTTTCCCGCTCAGTTTTTATTTTTATTTTTATTCTTTTCTCTGGCCTTCATCCTCTGGTCCTAAAGCAGCGGTGAGTCCTCCGTAACTCCTAGCCCACACTGCTGCCTAACCCCTAACCCTGAACCCCAAACCCCGACCTCCCACCTGTCACCTCTAACCCCTAACCCTGAACCCCAAACCCCGACCTCCCACCTGTCACCTCTAACCCCTAACCCTGAACCCCAAACCCTGACCTCACACCTGTCATCTCTAACCCCAAACCATAACTCCAAACCCTGACCTCCAACATGTAACCTCTAACCCTAGCCACCCTCTAGCTCTAACCCAGAACGTCTATAACCATAACCCTCTTATCCTGCCTGCAATCTCAAACCCACAACATCTAAAACCCCTACCCCTAAACGTCTAACCTCTTCTAACCTTCAACCTCCCATCCTCTCACTCTGACCTCTAACCCCTAAACCTCAACTTCTTACCTCAAACGCCTCACCTTTGTCTATGACTTAGTGTATTGTATGTGTGTATGTATATTCAGAACCATGCACACTAAACTGACATGGTCTCTGTGTGTCTGCCGCCTGCAGGCCACCAGAGGACGGCGTGTGTTTGAACCAGCGGCCACGGACTCTGGGGGAGGGGCCTGTCGCCCCGCTAGCCCTGATGAGAAGACCACTGGCCAATCACAGACTGTCTCAGCGTGGCTGACGCTATCCCTGTTCCAGCCACTTCCCAGCCAATCGGAGCACAGACAGAATCCCAAGCTGGTTCTGACACGTTGTCCTGCCGAGAAGTGGGCGGGGTTTGGTGGTAAAAATATGGTTACCATGCCAACTCTGCATCGGAGCAGTTCAAAAGGACCCGAGTTCATAAAGACACCGGTTTATTGAAAGCCTGGTTTATAAAGACTATATTCCGTCTTCTATACAAGAAGAGCCACAGAGAGAACCTTATAATAGTATTAAAGACCTTTATTTTGAGAATGACTATGCACACTTTAGACGGAAGACAAGGATTGTGTCCCCCCGGTTGGTTTCAAACTGCAGCCCTCTCTCCACCTGCCAGAGGCTTTGGTGGAGGTTAAAGTTCACGGGAGCAAAATTTGATGGAGGCAATTCTGAGCACCACGTCCTTCGTCGTCAGGGTCTTCACACAGCATGCAGAAGAACCACAAGATCGTCCCAAACCAGGGACAACCAGGGACCACCAGAGACCACCAGAGACACCACAGACCACAGACCTTCTACCTGGTCACAGCTAGTCCAGGCTCCTGATAACTCACCTCTGGTCAGGAGGAACCTCTCCTGCTTTTCCATCAGTTGCAGGACGGGTACATCTGGAACACGAGACCTGCCAACCCGTGTTAAGATCCTTTGTTTAGATCCAGTCTCAAGAACCTGTCTTCAAATGCTGTGTTCAGACCCCGTGATTCAAAGCGGATTTGGAGCAGGGCAGGGAAGGACTCTTTTAGAGTTGATGCCAATCCAGGAACCGTCGTGGACTCGTGTCCACCCCAGATGTGAGTTTGCATTGAGGCCAACGGACACAGACCGGCACTATTGGAAAAGGAAGAGGAACTGGAGTATGAAGGGAAACCGCTCCGAGCTCAGACCAGAGCTCTCCCCCCCCATCCCCCTCACCCCCTCCCCCACCCCACCCTCTCCCCCCCCATCCCCCTCACCCCTCCCCCACCCCACCCTCTCCCCCCCCCACCCCCACCACACCCCCACCCCCCCACGCCATTTCCTTAGATCTTCTCTACTGTGGACGATGCACACTGCGTCCATGTCTCTCGCCTCTGGTGCTTGACTCCTGCAAAAGCCAAACCAGTTTAGGTTTGGTGTTTTTTAATTTGGTTTGATTCCCAACACGGTGCTCCAATCCTTCTGTAAGGAGGTGAGAAAATGCATTGTTTTAAATGGAAGCTGACGCCAGGCGATGCTGTGATGGTGAGAAAATCATGTCTGGGATAGAAGAAGATGATTCTGGTATTTTATTGTCATGGGATGTATAGAGAATAAACACAGATCGACTGGTGGTCCAAGTTTCTTCTTGATATCGGGGTTTGTGTTTTTATATTTTTAAATATTATGAACATTTGAACTTCATAACAACGACATATCTGAATCGTAACTGTTAAATAATCAAACTGACACCCAGACGAGCAGAGTGTGTGTGTGTGAGTGTGTCTGTGTCTGGTTGAGGGTGTGTGTGTGTGTGTGTGTGTGTGTGTGTGTCGGTGTCTGTGTTTTTTGGGGGGGCCGGGGGTTCGGGTGACATGTTGAGAGACAGGACATGTTATTCAACAGACAGGAAAGAGAGGAGATTCTCACACACACACGTACATGCACGTGTACACACACAGAAACCTACAGTTGACCCGATTCTCGAACACAATCTCTTGCGGCCTCTTTCTCCCTTCCTCTCCTCACCTACGCCCTCTTTCTTCCTCTATAATCCTCTGCTCTCCTACTCTCATTATCTCTTCTCCTGTCCTCCTACCCCGAGTTTTCCTTCCCTTCTCCTCTGCTCAGCTGCACTCCCTTACTCTCTCGACAGGCGAGTCTTATACCAGCACGGATTTTCTTCTCTCTCTCTCTCTCTCCCTCTCCTCTCTCTCTCCCCCTCTCCCTCAAATGGTAATTTGCTCCGCCTTCCAGCCACATAGGACTCTGACCTCTCCATCTCACTCGCCTCTCTGCTATTCGCACAATCTTCATCTTCATTTCTCAGTCTCTCTCCATCTTATTCATCCTCTCTCTCTCCATCTCTCTCCATTACTCTCTTTCTCTATCTTTCAATAATCCATCTCTCCACATCTCTCTCAATCTCTCCTTCTCTCCTATATTCATCTTACTCTGTCTCCTCGACCATCTGTATCCCTCCATCTCTCTTCCATCCATCTCTCTCTCTCTCTCTCTCTCTCTCTCTCTCTCTCTCTCTCTCTCTCTCTCTCTCTCTCTCTCTCTCTCTCTCTCTCTCTTCTCTTCTCTCTCTCTCTCCTTCTCTCTCTCTCTCTCTCTCTCTCTCTCTCTCTCTCTCTCTCTCTCTCTCTCTCTCTCTCTCTCTCTCCGTCCCTCCCCATGTCTGACCGGGGTGCCCTCTCCCGGGAGGACGATGAGTGCTCCCTGCTCTCCCGCCTGGGGTCGGACTCCCCCCGGCCGCGGGTCAAGTACGGGGGGATGTTCTGCAGCGTGGAGGGGGCGTTCGAAAACAAGACGCTGAACTTTGAGTCCTTCAGCCCGGCCAGCCAGCGCAGAGCTCCCACCACCCGGACCCCGCGCTGGGACCCCGACTACTACAGCGACACCGCCTCCTCCTGCGGAGCCTCCTCCAACGCCTCCGTCAGTGCCCCGAGGAGAGAGCCCGCGTCGGGCTGCGAAGCTCGCTCGAGCCACGTCAAGAAACAGGTAAGCTAACCGCTAAACCCCAACTATTAAACCCCTAACCTTAAAACCAGAACTGTGACCTCAGAAATACCTTCTATCCCCTAAGTATAACCATAACCCTGTGCATCATGACCCTATCCCCGGGAATAACTTCTGAACCCTAATTAAAACCATAACCCATACCATAATAACCCTAACCCCCGAGAGAAGCTTCTAACCCCGTACAAATAACCCCTAACTAATCGCTTACATAATCACAGCCCTTATTCCAGACTTAACATCTGACCCCTAACTATAACCCAACTAACCCCTAACTATAACCCTATCCTACCTAACCCCAACTATAACCCTATCTTACCTAACCCCTTATATCATCCCCCTAACGTCGAACCACACCCCTACCCACCTCATATCACAACCATCATTTTGTGGTACTCATATAATTTAAACATGTTAATATATTTAGTTGGTAACACTGGCTGAAGTAGGCATTAACTAACTAAACGGTCTTACATCTATCTAATGGTGTTCATGTTTACTAGGGTGTTGACATAAGACATCCAAACCGTAACCCTTACCCCAACCCCTTTCTGATGCTGTATAAAGATGCTTATTCTGCAATGACGAATGCTAATTAATGGTTTATCAATACTCTCATGTAAAAAATAAATAGTCAAATCTCTAATTCTGTTTTTCCCATGGGGATTGAATCATTGTTTGTTACCATGGTATTGTCATAATCCCTGATGTCCTTCTACCACAGCAAGTAAGTTTCATCAATCACAAAATAATTTCCTCTCCCATCCTCCCCTCCTCCCCGTCTCTCTCCTCTCCTCTGAATATTAAACAGGGCTAGATACCCAGAAGGGGCGTGGCCGTCCGCGCCTGCTGCTCTACACATTGTCTCGCGTGATCACGTCGCGGTTCTCCGGTAAAAGAGAACAATCAGCATCCCACCGGTAGCACCACCTCCTATCCTTTCCTTTACCCGTCTCCTCCTTTTTTTTAACCGGACTATAAGCATGTCTTTCCCCGCCAAGAAGACCAGCAACAAACCAGCGGTAGGTCGGACAGAACGACTCGAAATCACTGCAACGACGTCAAAGCCACCGCGTCCTTCCAACCCGGGCGGCGGCACAATGAGCGGTTCACCCGCCGGCTCCGTGCAGTTCAACCGGGCCGGTTGTAGCCCATCAGAGTAGCTGGGTGTAGCCGGCTGAACCGTGGGGGGTGTTGCCGGTGTGCTGTGCGATGAAAACACTATTTAGCGATTCCGCGTCGCTTCACCGGTTTATACATCTCTGTCTGCATCTTGAGATGCAGACAGAGATGTATAAACCGGTGAAGCGCCTTCCTCTATCTCATGCTCTCCATCCCTCTCGCTCTTTCTCCCTTGCTTTTTTCTCTCTCCGTCTCTCTTTGTCCTTAGGCTAAGGAACCTTTCTTCAGTCTCCTTGTCAGTCTGCATCACTCTCTCTTTTATACTCAGTGCGTGTGTGTGTGTGTGTGTGTGTGTGTGTGTGTGTGTGTGTGTGTGTGTGTGTGTGTGTGTGTGTGTGTGTGTGTGTGTGTGTGTGTGTGTGTGTGTGTGTGTGTGTGTGTGTGTGTGGGGGGGGGGGGGGGGTAGTGTGGGTGGGTGTTATTTGTTCAGGACAGTAATGACAAGATAACTCTGACGTGGCCTAGATTGTGTCTGTGTGTGTCCGTTTGTGACCTACATCACAGGGATTGGAGACTGAAACACACAACCATCCTACGAATGCAGCTCTGTGTTCAAACCTAACCAACAGACTTTTGATTTTCTCAGTCCTTTAACACATTTACCGTCTGCCCTTTACCAGAGTTACAGTTTGGGTTTATCACATTTACAATCTGTCCTTTATCACAGATACAGTCTGTCCTTTATCACAGCTACAGTCTGTCCTTTATCACAGCTAGAGTCTGTCCTTTATCACAGCTACAGTCTGTCCTTTATCACAGTTAGTCTTTTATTCATCAGAGTTAGTCTGTTCTTTACTTCAGTTAGTCTGTCCTCCATCACAGTAAATCGCCCTGACTAGTCTAATTCGTCTTCCCTTTAGTGCTGACTGACTTTTGCTGATCTGACATTTCTTTGTATCCAGGGCGACCGCTTGATCATCAAAGGAGGGAAGGTCGTCAACGACGACCAGTCTTTCTACGGAGACATTTACATCGAGGATGGAGTCATCAAGTAACCAGCTTTATATCATCAATATCTACAGATAGATCAATGCATCACATCATCAATAACCACACATGGGTCCAAGTATCACTTATCAATAACAACAGATGGATCCAATCATTACATCATCTATAACTCCAGATAGATCCAAGTATTACATATCAATATCTCTGGATGATCCCAGCATTACACCGTCAATAGATCCAGGTTCAACCCTGATGGTTTTCTATTAGTGAGGGTCACGGTTAATAGGATTAAACAACCGCTGGTCTTCGACACAAATTCTAATCTGGGGGCAACACGATCAAACTCAGAGAAAGGAGCTCTGCGCTAGCTAGCTGGGTTAAAAGACCATTTCTTCCAACTGGATTAAACTGGCATCATAAATACTGAAACCTCAAATGTGCATGTTGGTACTCCTCGTGTAGATATTTATATTTCCTTTATTTATATTTATGTAATGTATTGTTGTATGTAATGTAATGTTTCCCTTTAGGGCCTCGATTATTTATATATATTTTTATATAGTGGGCAGAACACACATATATATATATATATATATATATATATATATATAATATATATATATATATTATATATATATTATATATATATATATATATATATATATATATATATATATATATGTACTGGTACAAGCCTGCCTTCCATGTTGTGTACAGAGTCCTGTTAGGTCAACAGCTTGAATGTCATTTAACTTCTAAGATGTAATGACCGTATAACTTGTTATCCATACGTCTCCCAACACTCTATCACTAACTACCTGGCTAAAGTCATGGAAATACAAAACCGCATTCTGAGCACGGGTTTGGGCACATCTCAGGTTCCAGCTGTACCCGCACTGATGGAGAGGCAGCATGAGTAAATACTAGTCAGACGCCCGGTCGGTCGATGGGTTCATCCGGGAGGTGTATGGGCGGTTACCTAGTGAATGAGCGAGTGAGTTACGATCGCTGCGTCTGTGTGCAGGCAGATCGGAGAGAAGTTGATCGTTCCCAACGACGTGAGGACCGTGGACGCGTACGGGTTCATCGTCATCCCAGGAGGGCTGGACGCTAACACCAGCCTCCACGCACCCCAGGGGGGCATGCACCCAGCAGATGACTTCTACCACGGGACTAAAGCTGCCCTGGCTGGAGGGACCACCATGATCAGTAGGATGACCTTCAGCCATCGACCGACACCTACTGACACCTACATACTCACCTACTGACACCAACATACTCACCTACTGATGCCAACATACTCACCTACTGATGCCAACATACTCACCTACTGACACCAACATACTCTCCTACTGACGCCAACATACTCACCTACTGACGTCTGCACACTCACCGACGGATACGTACTGTCCTCCATCCTACCCACATGAAATCAACTGGATGTCACCCCCTCTTGTCCCCAGTCGACCACGTGCTTCCCGAGCCGGGGACTAGTTTAATGGCCGCGTACGACCAGTGGAGGGATGTGGCGGACAGCAGGGCGTGCTGTGACTACTCTCTGCACATGGATATCACGCGGTGGCATGAAGGACTCTACGAGGAGATAGAGAGCCTGGTCAAGGACAAAGGTGCGTTTTAGTTGTGGTGTGTTTGGTTCCTCGTCACTGTATGTTCTAGTGTACTCAGTGATATTAATTGTGTGTTTTATGTCTCAGGGGTGAATTCCTTCCTTCTCTTCATGGGCTACAAAGACAAATATCAGAGCTCTGACTCTCAGGTAGGAAAACGCAACATTGTTTTTTGCACCAGGGTTATACAGTATTCTCTACTAGGGTTATACAGTATTCTCTACTAGGGTTATACAGTATTCTCTACTAGGGTTATACAGTATTCTCTACTAGGGTTATACAGTATTCTCTACTAGGGTTATACAGTATTCTCTACTAGGGTTATACAGTATTCTGTACCATGGTTATACAGAATCCTATATGAGGGCTAGACAGGAAAATGTACTAAGGTTAGAAAGTATTCAGCACCAGGGTTAAACAGTATTCTGTACCAGGAACAGGGTTAAAGTGCATTCCGTCCTGGGGTTAGACAGTATTCTGTGTCAGGGTCAGACAGTATTCTGGTGTCTTCCAGATCTATGAGGCCTTCCAGGCCCTGAGAGATCTGGGAGCCATCGCCCAGGTCCACGCGGAGAACGGAGACATCATTAGTGAAGTAAGAGCCTTACCGACCGTAATATTAAATATTTAAACACCCGTCTCCAAGGAGGAAGAAGGGTCGTCATGGACACAAATAAGATTAATTATTGAGATTAATAAAGAGATTTCATTTCAGGAGCAGAAGAAACTCCTGGAGCTGGGAATTACTGGCCCAGAGGGACATGCCCTATCCCACCCTGATGAGGTAGACGCACACGCACACACGCACACACTCACACACACGCACACGCAGACACACACAAACTAGCACACAGTTCGAAGTGTGCTAGGTCGTATGTAAAGGTGTGGGCGTTACAGGTGCCATACAGGCGTATTGTGTGTGCTGTGTAGAGGTGTGTTGTGGTCTACAGGTGTGTACTGGTCTGTGGGCCGTACAGGTGTGTGTTGTGGTGTACAGGTGTGTGTTGTGGTGTACAGGTGCCTTGTAGTGAACAGGTGTTTACACGTCTGTCGTTAAAGGCATGTATTGTGGTCTGCAGGTGTGTTCAGATGTGTGTTGTGGTATACAGTGTGTTGTTGCCGACAGGTGTGTGTTGTGGTGTTAGGTGTGTTCCAATGTGTGCTTTGTTCTACAGGTGGAGTGCGAGGCGGTGTTCCGGGCGCTGACCATCGCCAAGCAAGCCAACTGTCCACTTTACGTAACCAAGGTGATGAGCAAGGCCGCAGCCGATGTCATTGCGAAAGCCAGGAAGAAGGGTAAGCTGTACTTCCTGTTGGGACACCAAAACGTGGGGCGGAACTCCCCCCATGTTAATCACGCACCTCTCCTCCAGGTATGGTCGTGTACGGGGAGCCAATCGCAGCCGGCCTTGCCACCGACGGCAGCAACTATTGGTCCAAAGAATGGGCCCACGCTGCAGCCTTCGTGATGAGCCCGCCCCTTAACCCCGACCCCTCCACCCCCCAGTACCTCACCTCCCTGCTAGCCTGGTCAGTGCGGCCGCCATGTAGCTTAGCATGCTAATGTACCTCACCTCCCTGCTAGCCTGGTCAGTGTGGCCGCCATGTAGCTTAGCATGCTAATGTACCTCACCTCCCTGCTAGCCTGGTCGGTGCGTCCGCCATGTAGCTTAGCATGCTAATGTACCTCACCTCCCTGCTAGCCTGGTCAGTGCGGTCACCATGTAGCTTAGCATGCTAATGTACCTCACCTACCTGCCAGCTTGGTCAGTGCGGCCACCATGTTGCATGGCCTGCTAACATCTGCTGCATTTCTTGGGAGGTTGTGGGATTGCATGTGCGGGTTACGCAAACTTTAATGCTCACTCCTGCTGTGTCTTAGTGGGGATCTTCAGGTGACGGCTAGCGCCCATGCTAGCTTCTCTACCGCTCAGAAGGCGGTTGGGAAGGACGACTTCTCACTGATCCCAGAGGGAACCAATGGGGTGGAGGAGAGGATGGCCATTGTCTGGGATGCAGCAGTGGTGAGTTATCTCTGACCTGAAACCTCTAATGTCAGACTGTATGTGTTTTGCATGCTGGCGGTATCGTACAGCTTAAGACACAATAAAAGCATGAACTTGATGGAACTGATTTGTTGAAAGAGAGTGTTTAGAAGTTTCAGACATTAACAGCTGCCATCTCATATGTCTGTCTGTCCATCTCTGTGTTTGTCTGTTGTCTTTCGCTCTCTGCCTGACTCTAGTCCACAGGGAAGATGGATGAGAATGAGTTTGTTGCCGTGACGAGTACAAATGCTGCTAAACTCTTCAATATCTACCCACGCAAAGGTAACACAATACAACTAATATTACTTATAATACTACGACTTACTAATTATACTAAAGGTAACATAATACGACTAATAGTACTATTGTAAACATATGATTGGTACAAAAAATGTGTGTGTGTGTGTGTGTGTGTGTCTGCGTTCAGGTCGTATTGCTGTGGGCTCTGATGCAGACATTGTGATCTGGAACCCTAAAGAGCTGCAGACCTTTTCAGCTAAAACTCACAATCTGGTAACTAACTAACTAATTAACTAACCATAACTGCTGATCTGTGCCCAAAGCTAGTGTATTGTGCTGCTTACCTATTTCCTATTGCCTATTACGCCGCTAAGTTAGTTGGTTGTTGTGCTAAACCAGTGTCTCTCTGCGCTAAGATAGTGTGTTGTCGTAGTGCTAAACCAGTGTCCTGCTGTGTCTTTAGACTGTGGAGATCAACGTCTTTGAGGGCATGGAGGTGCGCGGCGGCCCCACCATCGTCATCAGTGGCGGACGGATCGTTCTCGAGGACGGAAAACTCACCGTTACCGAGGGAACCGGGCGATTCGTTCCCAGGAAGGCTTTCCCTGACTTTGTCTACAAACGGATCCGAGCTAGGAGCAAGGTACTGAGCTAGCTTAAAGTACTGAGGCGCTGATGGTACTGAGCTAGCTCACAGTACTGAAGCGCTGATGGTACTGAGCTAGCTCACAGTACTGAAGCGCTGATGGTACTGAGCTAGCTCACAGTACTGAAGCGCTGATGGTACTGAGCTAGCTAACGCAACTAAGCTAGCTAATTGTACAGATGAGTTAACAGAACTGAGCTAGCTAACCATACCTACCTAGCGGTACAGAGTGAGGAGAACCGTACTGAGCTAGCTAATGATACCAACTAGTTAACGGAAGTGAGCAAGCTGATGTTTTGTGTGTTTTTAGCAAGGGTTGGATAGGTTTTTGTACGTTTTTGGAAATTGTTTTGAATGTTGTAAACTGTGTGTGGTGTTTGTTTTATACTTTGTGAAAAGTTCTTCATCCAATCTTGGTAGAGACCAACATCTCGTCCCTCATTTCTGTCCAGATGGCCGAGGCTCGTGGTGTACCCCGTGGGAACTATGATGGTCCAGTCCACGATGTAACCAGCATGACAAAATCGGTCCCACCCACTCCTACCACTAGAGGTGCACCCTGCCCCAAAACAATGATCGCCCCCCGAAACCTCCATCAATCAGGTTTCACTCTCGCAGGTATTGATGATGCTGGTCGTCTCCGTGGTATCATCACCAGCACAACTGTATCCCCACTATCTAAACTAAATCCTTGTCTCCTTAGGAACCCAAGTTGATGACCACATCCCACGTCGCGCCACGCAGAGGATCGTAGCGCCCCCCGGTGGGCGATCCAACATCACCACCTTGTCCTAAAACTGGATTCAGTAATCCTCTCTGTAGCAAGATCCTCTTCTGAATCCATCGTTCTGAAACCATGAATCTCAGCATCCTTAATTAACCACGCCTTTGAAAATGTATGCGCTCCCTGCTTAATAACGCCGTAATAACAGCCTGTCAACCCTAACCCTAAACACTGCCTTGCAAAGAATATCTACTCCATGCTTAAAAACACCCTGCTTACCTTAACCCCATACCTAACCGTGACTTGCAAGAGATATTGACAGAAATCTCCTCATTAACATACCTTCACCACTGTTTAAGAACACCTTTAATTCACACTGCTAAAAGTACCCTAACTAGCTATCTAAAATGACATGCCGATTACCTTTGCCTACATTCAAATGTCTGCAACTAGATGATTCCTCTAGATTATTGTGTAATCACCGAGCCAGTCTCTTTCAATTTAATTTTCTTAGGTTTCTTTGTCTTCATCCCTTGCCACTGACAACTGGAATTAACTAGCCCCCTAAGAAACAAAAAAGAAATATTGTAAACAAACTAGTCAATCCAGAAACTAGCTAGACCTCTCAGAATCTAACTACTTCGTTTAGAAACTAGCTAGACATCTAAGATACAAATCTGTCCTCTCAGAAATAAACTAGGCCAACCACAAACGAACTCGAGACTTCTCAGAAACGAACTAGTCCTCTCAGTCACTAACTAGGCCATCAAGAATCCAACCATTTTCTCCTAAAACAAACTAGTCACTCAAGAAACTAGCTAGTCCTCTCAGAAATAGACGACTCCTCTCAGAAACTATCTAGTCCCACCAGAAACAAACTTCTGTAATCTTAATTAACTAGCGCTACATGAAGTAGCATTACCCAACTATGACTAGCTTGTTGAGTTCAACCTAATCACCACATAGTGTTTGCCACATATTCCATTCTGCTTGCCATCTCGTTGGAGGATCGATAACGCTAGCTTTTATTAACTAACTTGAACCAACTAGTCAATGTCTCCACCTGCGGTACCTCAACTATACCAGCAGGTGGTACTGTTACACAGGCTCAGAACTGTTCCCATGCCAGGAATATGTCAGGTAGCATTTTTAAATAATTTTTACATTTTATATACAAACATTAATGTGGTATTTGCCTGACTATATATTATGGTTATATAACACCCCCCTCCTCTTCTTAGACTGTTTGTAAGGAATCATTTTATATTTAATTTTTTTATATTTTTTACATAGTTTTATGAATCCTAAGGCATTTTGTAGCTAAAGTACGATGTCACAGGTTTCGCCATTTTACATCATGTCAACTAGGCTATTGGCAATGCTTTCGAACATACTATTCTCGCTGACTCTTTAGTATGCTCGTATGCAGTTCAGCGAGCAGCCAGAGTCCAGCTCTGATCCCGGATGGCTCTTCAACGGCTGGATCGGTGGCCAATCTGGGCTAGAGCCTTGGCTACACCCTGGGTTATAGTCAACTCCATCCCAGGCTAGACCCCCCAGAGCCACCCAGTGCACGTCAGTCATGTTGGATCAGAACAACATGGACCCTGGGGCTACCCGATCCTCAGGGACCAATCTCAAATGAATTGTATCGTTAACAATTATGAATAGTGGGGAATAGCCCCTGAGACCGGAGGTAGATGGGGCTATTCACGAAGCCTGAGGTGAATAATTGTTTTAGTAGGCCTCTATACTACACGTGAACACTCCAAAAATAAACAAGATAACACTTTTTTCCAGGATTTATTTGTTTTTTTGAGCGGTTTATTTGGTTTTATTAGCGTCACGAGATGACGTTACACAATATCTTGGGTTTGAGAACTCAATCATGGGATATTGCCCAATATCCTAAGATTGCGAACCAATCAAATTCCGCCATTTTAGGAGGTTCACGTGTAGCATTTACTAATACTGGATGTCTGCCATAGCTGCCGTGAGCATTATCTTTGGAAAGCTTTTCGCCCCATGGATCGGCCAGGTCAGGGGATCGGGTGGCCACAGAGATGACGTGTAACCCTCGGTTTGCTCTCTACTTCCTGTTTTGAATGTAAGCCCACTTCCTGTTGTGAATGTAAACTAAATTCCTGTTGTGTGTGTGTGTAGAACCACTTCCAGTTGTGATAACGATAGTGCTGAAGTCCACTAATAAACTTCGGGCAGAGAGACGCTGTCAGTCTGGCTTTGAATTCCTTATTGACTCACAACCTCCTCTTGACCTCCGACCTGATGACCTGTGTTACCATGACAACTACAGAACCTGATTAAGATGCTGATACAGTTACTCATAAAGCTGACACACCTTTTTTTGTTATCATTGATACAGATTTTACCTTGATCTATGATTAGGACTTTGAACATTCAGATTGTTTAATATTATGCCTTTCTAAGAACATTAATGACTTGACTTTAATGATTAATAAATTCCATCTTATCTTACACTGATTCAGCCCACTGACCTCTAGTGGCCGCAAGCGACTATTACACACAGGATTCGCGGCATTACCGGCCTCATGTCGTTGCCATGGTGACAGAAATAGGTACGATTGCGTTTCCCGATCGTAGATATTACAAAGAAACCAATCACAACCAATCAGCTTTTATAAATGGGCCGTGAAGAGAGATCAAACGAACTTGATGCTGTATCTCCGTGGCTCAGATCAAAAAGCGCCCATGCCAGAGTTTCAGCCAGTGGTAGCTCACAAACCACTCTGGCTCTACAGACGAACTCTCGTGTTTATTTGGAATACATAAGAGATCGTAAGTAGACCCAGAGCAGTTTATTTTGGTGAGCTTCGTCGCCAACAGGTGCGAAATAATTTCATCGCATAAAAATGACGTGTCAGAAACAAGGTGCGGTCAAAGTTCAAACGAGTGCTGAAGCATCAGTTCACGTTGTGAATGAAAAGCCCTGGTGAGACCTGCTCTCTGTAAAGTGCCTTCACATTCGTTTATTTATTGAAGATAAGTCATTTTCTGTATGTGGGAATTATACTGTGACATTGAAGGGTTCTCCAATGTTTCGATTGCCCACTTTTTTTCATAAATGGGACACCTTTCCACCAATACATTTTTACATTATATGCAATATTCAGAAATGTAAGAATATTACAAATAGTTTAGCTGCCTGGCCCACTAGCAGCTGTTTACAGCTTTCCTCGAGCGATATTATTTTCGCTTTCAGAACAACAATAACGGAACCATATTGGATTGGTCCAGATTGGCCGTCTCCCTCTTGTTTCCTCTCTCCTCCATCCTCGACGGTCTGTCTGGTACTCGAGTCACCTCTTTGTTGGTTTCATTAAGCCTGTTCTTCTAAATACATCGATATGAACCGAGAGCTACTGAGCTAAAGGCTGAAGCTCTGTTATACAGCTGCTGGTCTTTTGTCAAGGTGTGTCCTCAGGTCAAACTGCTTCCAAGCTCCAAATGTTTTGGTTTCGATTTCTACCCTAATGATAGGAGTTTGTTATGGCTGGGCTGGTCGATGAGGTTCAGGTGGTTCACTATAACAGCAGCAGCCAGTGAGTAGCCCCCAAACAGGTCTGAATCGACATGGTCACCAGAGATGACCCAGACTTCCTGGAGAGGGACACTGGAAACCTTTTAGGAGCCAAGATGTCTTTCAAACAGAGAATCTGAGAATCTGAAGAAGCGCCTGAGCGCTGATGCCTTCTCCTCTCACTCACTCAGTGTAGAAGTACTCAATGTAGCAGTTCTCATTGTACAGGTAGTTCATTTGAGTTTTTCCACTACTCTACAATGGCCTGGCTCGGCGCGCTTGAAGGTGTGACTTTAACTGATGACACCCTCGTTCGGTGTCGATGACACAACAACGCTCACACTTTTATTGCCTATTTAGTTTTATATTATTGCCTATCATAAAATAGGATTTATTTGTTTAGGACGCATTTAATATCTTTTGGTTGTTGACACACACAATGATATCCGCGATGATGAATTCAGTGCAATATTAATAAATAATAAGAAAATTGCTTCTTACTCGCAATAGCTCACGAGAGCCAATTTATTAGTCCTGTTTACACATGGGACAATGTTTCCCAGATATTTCCCGAGTGCCACACTCTGTCCTTGGTATTAGGAAGAAAACGTGAGGAATATCGATATCAGCAATCTAATAGTGTGAAATATTGCCCAATGTCTAGTCTTTACACAAAGACTAATCTCAACAAAATATTCTATTTCAACAAGCTATTTCATTTTGCAAGATAATATTGTCAAATTAACATAACCAGGGGGCGCTTCTATTAAACCTTGATTACCCCTTTTATTTAGGCTTGTATAGTTTTATAGGAACATTTAAACATTGAGCTGAAGCCTCTTTGTGCATGCGATGCGTCTCATACACAAGAACATGCTGTTTTCTGTGTTGTTACGGGTCTATACTCCTACAATTTGAAGGAATACGGTTCGGTGTGTCAAAAAGTGCCAAAGGAAAATGCCAAAAGTAGCAGTATTCACTGTAGCAGTACCCAGTATAGTAGTAGTCAGTGTAGAAGTACTCAGTGTATCAGTGTTGTTGTATAGAACAGGAGATGACCCCCTTGGTTGGTATTTGGCGATTGTCGACCGTCCAGGTGTTAAATCAGTAGACATAGAGCACCTATCACAAACCAGGCAGCTGTACTGATCGGTCCGATGAAGACGTTTAGACGCCTGTTGGGCAGCTGTCGTAACCAGCTGGGACAGCGCAGAGATATTATGGGATAGATCAGCAGCAGGTTATAGAGCAGCTTCAAGGATTCTCTAGTGCATGCGGTGGTTTATTACCCAGAGATATTATGGGATATTTAACAGCAGTTGCCCTTCAGACACAGACAGAGGGTGCATGTGGGTTCTTCATAGGCCTATGGTCTCTCTCTCTCTCTCTCTCTCTCTCTCTCTCTCTCTCTCTCTCTCTCTCTCTCTCTCTCTCTCTCTCTCTCTCTCTCTCTCTCTCTCTCTCTTCTCTCTCTCTCTCTCTCTCTCTTCTCTCTCTCTCTCTCCTCTCTCTCTCTCTCTCTCTCTCTCTCTCTCTCCTTCTCTCTCTCTCTCTCTCTCTCTCTCTCTCTCTCTCTCTCTCTCTCTCTCTCTCTGGTGCCCAGCGTATGGGTTGCTGTGAGTGGGATGATGAGGATGCCAATTATGGCTACAGCCAGTATAGTTATGACGGCAAGGACGTCATAGCGTTGGACCTGAAGACCCTGACATGGATCGTTCGAACACGACAGGCTGAGATCAGAATAGATTTTAGAATGAACACAGCAAAATCTACCAGACAACGGAGTGTGTTTGTTGGCCGAAGCAGCACCTGGCTGATCTGTAGAGAACAGGTATAGTCAGATGACCAGGTGGGCTTTAACAGTGACATGTCTCTGAGACTGTGGTGTTTCAAATGCAAACCATGTGCGGCTGTCTTTCTGTCTGTCTGTCTGTGTCCAGAGCGTCTGCCGGTGTTTCAAATAGTCTTACTAAAAGGGCTTGGCTCTCAGTCTCAGCGGCAGGCCGGTAATACATCTGTAAGTACTACAGACCCAATTTTTAGGGGTGTGCATTGGCACTGCCCTCACGATTCGATACGATTGCGATTCCCCAGGTAACGATTCGATTCGATTTGATTCTACGATGCATTGCGATGCATCAAAATTCTACTGCACACAATAAGGTACATTTTTTCATCAATCATGAGGCAATACAAGCAGTCAGATATAACAACAGATTTTATTGGCTGCTATGTGTTTATTCACTCTCCTGTATGCACTCTCCTGTATCTTTGACATAAATGTCATAAAATAAAATTAAAATGGTACAGGGTATTGGATACGGCATTTTCAAACCTGAAAAAGAAAACATAAATCACTGCTTTCAGTGCTTTAAATGAAAAATATTTCTCTTCTCTCTGCTTTAGAACCCTTTGAATTTAAATAGAGCAATAACAGACAACTTTTTCCAGCAGAAGTGTTTTTTACACACAGTAAAATAGCAGCTCTAAGACAAGGCACTTCCTGAACTCCTGTGCAAACATTAATCAGTAATAACAGTCACACTATTGTAACAACAGGCCCCCAGCAATATACATATTCAGTGCAACACACAGTAACCACTTATTACTGTGAAACTTTTTTTCAAGTAATTAAGTCAAGTGCAACTATTCTCAACAAAACAGCAGCTTGGCAGCTTTAGGACAATGACAATTATATACCTGATATGAAAATCCTATCTGGCAATCACATCAGCTGCATACAACAAAATATCAAGATGTAAAATGCAGTACATTGTAATGTAAACCAAAAACAAAGTGTGTAGGCTGAGCCTACCAGCAAATTTGTGCAAACAACTTCTTCCGTCTGAGTTCAACATCACCATCATCAACAATCTGTTTCAGAGTAAGGAAATATATAGTTTGACCTAAGCCTGCATCATAACTTCTCACTGTTCAGCATTTTTGGAATTTCAAGGTTCTTGTGTAAGAAGTAAGAACACAAGCTGATCGCCATGGTCCGGTTTGAGAGTGCTTCTTTTTGCAGCGATAACATCTCCTGCAGCAGAGAACACTCTCTCTGCTGACACGCTTGTCCCTGGGATGCACAAGTATCTCTTTGCCAACCTAGAGAGGAGAGGAAATGTGCCCTTATGGCAATACCACCAGTCCAAGGGATCCTCAGAGAGAGGCACAGATGGGGATCTACAGTACAAGTCCATCGACGGTCTTACTTGGTACTGCAGGTTCACTGATGTCATTGAAGGCAGGTCCCAGCAAACTCACAAGCAGTGATGAGACCCTTCTTTTGGGAGCAGAGGGGCCTGCTGAGTCTGACACATCATCCACGGACAGCAACTCTTCCTTGGTTCCTGAACTTCCGGTTCCGCCAGGCACTTCCTCTGCTTCTGTCCTACGTTCCCTCTCATACTGTGATTGAAAACAATAAATAAGAGCAAAAAACAGCACTTAGCAGCACTTTCTCAGCCAATGCTGTAGCTCACATCACAGATACTATTTTTCTATTTTTATAAACTATTTTTCTCAGTCTTAACATTTTACTGACTACGTAGCTGCTAATTTAGCACCCAAAACATTAGCTTTGGGTGCGTTTTTAATTACCCGTCTTTCGCGGTCCTCTCCCTCTGGCTCAGCCATCCTTAGTGTTGTTGTGCTAGCCAGTGCCACCACTTAGCATGTACTTCACAACTTCAGTGTCCACTCGAGGCACGAAAATAAACCGCGACATAATCGATTGCACGTTGCCCCATCGATGCTGAATCGTGCCCCGCATTGCGTCGCCGAATCGTTTATTGTTGACACCCCTACAAATATTCTTCTCTTTATTTAACTAGAAGGTGTGCAGGGTGAAGTCATTGGGTCTGTCGTTGGGGTTCTCATCCTAACTGCTGTTGTTGAGTCGTTCTGTACAGGAAGACAAACGTTGAGCGAATCACAATCCTCAAGATGACTCACACCTGACCTCCATCTGTCCTACCCCTTGATGCTTCCCTTCCGTGAATCTGATTGGTAAGATAAAGCATAATAACATTAGCATATTGTGGCAACCCGGCCTGGGCCAATTAAGGACATGGGGAACATCTGTGGAACAGGTGGAGAAGCAGGGCTTAAATAGCCTGCTTCTCCACCCATTTGGGGCTCTCCCAGCCATGTGGATCCTGCACGGAGAGACCGGTCCTCGTGGGTGACGGTAGTCCACCCACGAAGGAGGGGACCGTGGATTCCTCCCAGGTTTTGTGTTATTTGTGTTTTGAGAGACGTTACGTTTGTTTTGGATTAAACATTCCTTCTTGGCTTTTTCCCCTCAAAATGGTGTCCTGTTGGGGCGGAGGTGGTTCGCTCACCGTGCCGGGTTGCCACAGTATGTATACACTGTTTCAACGCTAATCATTGCTCTTCCCTTAGATTCAGCCGAGCGCCTTCCAGTTGGTGTACAGGATTTTTACTGCAGTTCTGCTCATATGATTAACATCACCAACACAGCATATCGACACAAACCATCTGTTGATCTAGATCAGGGCTTCTCAAAGTTTTGACAGTTGAGAGCCAATTTAGGAACCCAACTTAACTTACATCTGTATGTCATAGCGGGCTGCCAGGAATGTTTCTGCGGGCCGCCATTGGCCCGCGGGCCGCACTTTGAGAACCAATGATCTAGATACATCAAGCTCAGTAACTGGACTAAACACCTCATATAATGTTGATCAAAACCCGTCATGAATTCATCGCCTCATATTTTGATGCTTCTTACCAGGTTCTGACAACAGCTCTAAGAACACGGAAGAACTGAATCGACCTCCTCAGGCTTAATCTTGGATGAAAAAGTCAGTATTTATTTGGAGGAGGGTTAGGCTGATCACGTCATCACAGCAACAGTCATATTTTAACAGTGTATCATCACAGTAATACATTTACATTATTTAATCATAGTAATATTCTAACAATACTTCATCACAGTAATAGACGAGTCATATTTGAACATTACATCTTGACTAGTGATAATGTTTTAATGTGCTTCCTTGCTGTTCGGGGGCGATGATGAATTGTGAGTCGTTCGGTGCCAATTTCGGTTCGAGAGCTCTCCTGGCTCATTCTGAGCAATCAGGGCATGTCTACCCTGACTGGTTTGGGCACGTCAATCACCGGCGCCTGAAATAAAACACCTAACAAGTGTGTGAAGGGAGGGAGTGAGAGAGGGGGGGCTCGCCTGGGTTATTTTGCAAAATGTTGATCTCTCCTTCCTGCTCTCACTCGATGTTTCCTGGCACCTTTACTAAACCTTTTAAAGTTTATTTAACAGAAGAAGAGGCCATGGAAGGATCTCAAGGAACATGAACAATATATCACGACCTCAACATTATCCCTTCATTCTTTTGAATATTGTCAAATCTTGCTTTTAATACTTTTTTACAAATGGCTTAACTACACTGGTTTAGGTGATTTATTATTCAATTTTTATATTTATTTTTGTTACGTCAATAAAGTGTCAAACATCTGTTTATTTTATGCTGCTGTGCACTTATTTAATACCTAACTTTATAATCTATGTCACCTATCCCCTATGTTGAAATGTTATAGCCTACCCAGTCATTGCTTATAAGTATGCTGCTTATAAACATACAAGTCTTTCTAAGGACAAGATCTTTTAGCCCGTCAATGACGTGTAAAAACTATTCCGAAACCAATGTCCCATTAACCCTTTCAAACACATTGAGCTGTAGGCCTAGACTCAGGCTCACATTAAAACAAGGGTCTTATTTGTACAAGGACTGTTATGACTCACTATAACAAACTATCATTGAGTCCATCCAGAATGTACTCTTCCCCCCGGGGGGGCAATCATTCAGGGTGGCCTTAAAATGTTGTTGTTTTTTCAGGAATATCCCCCGTCACAGGGAATACAATAAACTTTTCTTTTAAAGAAATGTAGCAGCCTTATGTGCCTTAAGCATAACTGATAAAAGTATCAAGTCTCTTACTATTGGTTCTTGTCAATCTATTATTTACCAAAAAAACTGAAGAGTTTGGGTTCATTTGCTTTTTAACATCTTATCATAGCAGACTATTTGTCATCCTACTGAGGCCCAATGCATGGATCCCAGCAATGGAAATGTTTCATTGGAAATTGTGAAAACCCTAGAATTGACAACGAGAAGGATAAATGTATGATGTGTGGACGTGCTTGTTTCTAAAGGCCTCTTGAGGGGTTGGCGAATGAAAACTGCCACGTCTCAGGGATAAAGAGTACCGTCGACCGACACAATGGAGGTGGTGTTACATTTGTACACAGAACAAGGCAGTTATATTCATAAATGTTGAATATATATTCTAAATCTCATTTAAACCCCCCCCGGTAACCAGGGAGCTAGGAGTAAGTAAGACATAGACATCCTCCTGATTTCCGATAGTGATAAAACGACGCACACATACACTGCACATCAAGTACACATGGATACACATGAACAGCCTAAATGTACACGCACACACACACACACACACACACACACACACACACACACAAACATATATACATACACACAATCAAACACAGCATATATTCTGTTTTTGCGCGTGTAGACATCTTTTTGCTCATGCTCTGTTGCACACTTTCATTCAGACAATACGATAAACACGCACACAATTAACACACGTCTCTCTCTCTCTCTCTCTCTCTCTCTCTCTCTCTCTCTCTCTCTCTCTCTCTCTCTCTCTCTCTCACTCACACACACACACACACACACACGTACAAACTGCAGTGTCAAGATATTTTCCCATTAGCATAAAAACAATCACCAACTCCACACGCATCAATGAGAAATTATAGGAAGCTGCAAATTCAATAGTTTATCATCAGCAATAAAAACTGTTTAACATGAGAGACACGGAGGAGCGGAGGGGAAGGGCCCACAACTACAGACTAAGTTTATGTAAGCTTGGGTTACGTTGTTATATTAACTGTTCTGTTATATTATATTTAGTTTTATTTTATGTGATATGGTGTTTTGTACGGACTGTAGCCTACTGCCTCTACTGACTAACTATCTATCGTACTGACTTGACTCTACCCTACTACTACCTACTGAATCCATCCCACTGGCCGTATCCCGACTCTACTGACTGGATGGATCCTGACTCTGCTGACTGGATGGATCCTGACTCTACTGACTGAATGGATCCTGACTCTACTGACTGGATGGATCCTGACTCTACTGACTGGATGGATCCTGACTCTACTGACTGGATGGATCCTGACTCTACTGACTGGATGGATCCTGACTCTACTGACTGAATGGATCCTGACTCTACTGACTGGATGGATCCTGACTCTGACTGGATGGATCCTGACTCTACTGACTGGATGGATCCTGATTCTACTGACTGGATGGATCCTGACTCTACTCTACTGACTGGATGGATCCTGACTCTACTGACTGGATGGATCCTGACTCTACTGACTGACGTTCTTACTGACTGACTATCCCACTGACCTATACAGACGTTATCTTCATCCTGTTCTTCCTCATGCGTTCCCAGGAACCTCATTTTGTTTTCCTCTCCCATCATCTCCTTTCCCCTCCCCCCTCCCCGTCCCTCAGTCGGACATCTTAAGTATACTTTGATAGCAATTTACTGGCAATCACACACATACACACACACACACCGATGACCCTTTAGGGAATCTTGAGACTGATGGGAGCACTTAACTCTGTTTACTAAAACACCCTGTCACATAGAGGAGAGAGGGGAGTGAGAGGAACGAGGAGAGAGAGAGAGAGGGTGAGGGGGAGAGAGGGGGAGAACAGAATAGTTGGCTTAGTTTTCGCTGTCACAAAACAGTAGAGATGAGGAGAGATGAGGGGAGAAAGGAGGTGAGAGACGAGAGCAGAGAGAAATGTGTGTTGACTCCAGCTGGGAATTGCAATTCCTGTTAAATGGTCTCTGGTTGTCTTGGCAACAGAGTGTGACCGACATGTGGTTCTGTGTGTGTGTGTGTGTGTGTGTGTGTGTGTGTGTGTGTGTGTGTGTGTGTGTGTGTGTGTGTGTGTGTGTGTGTGTGTGTGTGTGTGTGTGTGTGTGTGTGTGTTTTATTATAGCTGCATATTGACAAACAGCAGTGCACAATAAACAACATGGACGTGTCTTTCTCTGACAAATCGGCTTAATTCAAAATGAGGCAAAGTACGAACAAGACCACTTTTGTCCACTTACACGACATCACCACCAAGACAAGATGGCCACTAGCAACACGAGTACAATGAAGACCAACCAACGGCAGGACACCACCGGTAGATAAAGGGGAGGGGGGGGGGGGGGTTGGATTGGTTGATTGACTGGCAACCAAATGACATCACAAGAAGAGGTGGGGCCACATAATGCAAACATATTATGCAATATGTTCTGGATTTAGAGTAGTAAAAACACAATTTAATAAAAAAAAATACAGACATTATAAAAACAAAACTTGGAAATGTGTTCATGTTAACGGTATTCACAGCCAGCAGTTTATTGAGGTGCTACAGATGGCAACCAGTCTCCTACTGGTTGTACTTGGAGCTAACCAGTACAGCTAGTCTCCTACTGGTGGAAATGAGGAGTTGCCCACTATAAACAGTCATCAACTGGTGGATACTGGGAGCTACTCGGTAAAACCACAGTCCTATGTGTAGTATTACTAGTATTATCTCTAGAACAACATGAACAAGTATTTCTTGTTTCTACTAACCCATCACGACAGACAGACAGACAGACAGACAGACAGACAGACAGACAGACAGACAGACAGACAGACAGACAGACAGACAGACATGTATGTTGTGCTCTATTATCAACTGGACAGGTTTCAGCTAGCATTGAAGCTAGCCTCCAGTCTGTGGCCCAGGTCAGTGCAGACAGGTTCTTGGCTCAGTGGTCCTCTTGTCGTCCAGTTGTCATGTTGTAGCCTCTTCTTCCAGCCTTCAGCAAAGTTTGGGGAGAGGGAAGGAGGCTTTAGTCTAGTCTCGTGGTTCATTCTTAAAGTCGTCGTTGTCCAGCCTCTATATTGTTGTAGTCCAGTGTAATCGTTTTAGTTAACCAATAAAGGGGAGGTTAGGAGGCTGGGGTAAAGGAGAGGTTAGGAGGCTGGGGGGTTAAATGGGAGGTTAGGAGGCTGGGGTAAAGGAGAGGTTAGGAGGCTGGGGGGTTAAAGGGGAGGTTAGGAGGCTGGGGGGTTAAAGGGGAGGTTAGGAGGCTGGGGGGTTAAAGGGGAGGTTAGGAGGCTGGGTTAAAGGGGAGGTTAGGAGGCTGGGGGGTTAAAGGAGAGGTTAGGAGGCTGGGGGGTTAAAGGGGAGGTTAGGAGGCTGGGGTAAAGGAGAGGTTAGGAGGCTGGGGGGTTAAAGGGGAGGTTAGGAGGCTGGGGGGTTAAAGGGGAGGTTAGGAGGCTGAGGGGTTAAAGGGGAGGCTGGGGGGTTAAAGGGGAGGTTAGGAGGCTGGGTTAAAGGAGGGGAGGTTAGGAGGCTGGGGGGTTTAAAGGGGAGGTTGGAGGCTGCTGGGGGTTAAAGGGGAGGTTAGGAAGCTGGGTTAAAGTGGAGGCTGGGGGGTTAAAGGGGAGGTTAGGAGGCTGGGGGGTTAAAGGGGAGGTTAGGAGGCTGGGTTAAAGGGGAGGCTGGGGGGTTAAAGGGGAGGTTAGGAGGCTGGGGGGTTAAAGGGGAGGTTAGGAGGCGGGGTTAAAGAGGAGGTTAGGAGGCGGGGTTAAAGAGGAGGTTAGGAGGCGGGGTTAAAGGGGAGGCTGGGTTAAAGGGGAGGTTAGGAGGCTGGGTTAAAGGGGAGGTTAGGAGGCGGGGTTAAAGGGGAGGATAAAGGGGAGGTTAGGAGGCGGGGTTAAAGGAGAGGGTCCTCATCGCATTCTGCTCAGTCGCACTCGGTTCTCTTTATCCCTCCTCTTTAAGGAACTGATGTATTGTTTAAAGATAACTTCCTGCTCCTTCTTCCTGCTGAAGGCGTGGAAGCGGTGGTCTCCGCGGTAACGCACACAGAACTGCTTGAAGGTGGACCTGGAGGGAGGAAGAGATTTAACGCATCTACTGTTAAAACACTCCCTAAAGGTACGGCCACACCAAACGCGTTGCTCGCGTTGGGGGCGTTGGAAAAAGGCATTTTTGCATAGGGAACCATTGGTATAGGCGAGTTACACGCGTTGAAGCGTTGCGTTGGGGCAGTAGACGCGGCAGTCGCACGTAATTACGCACGTAAACGCACCAACGCGTCCAACGCACCAACGCGCAAAGTTCAAAAAATTTAACCTTCAACGCTCCAACGCGTGACACTTAGCCGCGATAGCCAATGAGCGTGGAGCTTGACCCGAACCTCACTGGCAGAGAGAGCTTGCACAGAAGCATTCGCCGGCCGACATCTTTCTTTATTCTGGTGGAAATAGTAACATAGTTACGCCATTAAATGCGTTTATGTAAACATTTCTAGCGAGAAATGTGCAATTTTACTTTCATAATGTTCGCTCGGTGAATGTGAAGGATGTTTTTGGTTTGATAGTTTTATGACGAAGAAGGGAAAGCTCCATTCACTTGCATGGACAGCGTCTCTGGTTGCTAAGCAACCTCAACGTCTTGGCGGACTATATCCCTGCTGATCAACACTACGAATGCTGGAAACACAACAGACACACCATGTGTTATTATATACCATTGTATACGCATGTTATTTATAAACCCGATTATTGTTATTTATATCCGAGATTATTTAAATTTATCTATCCCGATCTCCAAGCTTCTACAGTGCAAAGCGGATGGTAGTGAGACCTTCATGTTTGCGGAGTTTTGGAAAGAGAATGAGCGGGAGAAAGTGGGCGGGCTCATCTAGCTGCGTTGGCGCGGTGGAAGCGTTGAACCATTTTTGTGCACACAATGATCACGCGTCAGGTTAGGGGTGTTACTCGCGTTTTTCAACGCGAGCAACGCGTTTGGTGTGGCCGTAGCTTAAATGAGTCAGTTAGTTGGTCCTTACTTGCTGGTGATCTTAGCCTCCTCCAGAAGCAGTTTAAACTGGTCTTTGGCCTTCAGGAGTTTCGTCTTCTTCTCCTTGTACTCCTCCTTGATCCGGCTCTTTACAAACTGATCGTATACCTACACACAGCACCACACACACACACACAACACACACACACCAACACACACACACACACAGCACACACACACGAGCACACACATTCACATCACACACACACACACCACACACCACAAAAGGACCAGCCCTCACAGGTAAACATTGTTTCCCTTGTAACACTAGTAACAGGAAATAACAATTGGAACCAGGAAGTAACATTGTGAAACAGGAAGTGATATTTCACAATTATTCGCCTGAGGTGAATAATTGTTTTAATATATACTACAAGTGAACACTCAAAAATATAACACTTTTTGCCTGGATTTATTTGATTTTATTACCGGTTGATTTGTTTTTCTAAGCGTGACGAGACGACCGTCTCACGCATAAAAACAATATCCCGAGTTTGAGATCTCAATCATGGGATATTGCCAAATATCCAGAGATAGCAAATCAATGAAATTGCGCCATCTTAGGAGGTTCATGTATAGCAGTTACTAAATATATATATATATATATGGAGTACCTCTTTCCTCTGGTCTGGGCTGAGCAGAAGATATCTGGGATCAAAAACCATCTTATGAAGATCCTTCTCCCACGAAGAGAAGGCAGACACCTTCACACACACACACACACACAGTCAGACACAAAAATATACAGACAGTGTGTGTGTGTGTGTGTGTGTGTGTGTGTGTGTGTGTGTGTGTGTGTGTGTGTGTGTGTGTGTGTGTGTGTGTGTGTGTGTGTTCATGTTACCCCTCTCTCTAGCATCATGTCTCTGAACTTGGAGACGCGCATCTCAAGCGGGAGGAGCTTGTCCTCCAGGCCTTCCTTGACGAGAGACAACGGTTCCTCTAGCCTAGAGAGAGAGAGAGAGAGAGAGAGAGAGAGAGAGAGAGAGAGAGAGAGAGAGGGAGAGAGAGTGAGAGAGAGAGAGGGAGACGAGAGTGAGAGGGAGAGGGAGAGAGAGAGAGAGAGAGAGAGAGAGAGAGAGAGAGAGAGAGAGAGAGAGAGAGAGAGAGAGAGAGAGAGCGAGAGGGAGAGAGGGAGAGGGAGAGAGAGAGAGAGAGAGAGAGAGAGAGAGGGAGAGAGAGAGAGATTATATATAAATAAGGGCTGTCTGAAACAGATTCTCCCCTGTCTAAATCTCCAGATGTCTTTTGGCTCCATTTTACCTGCCTGTCCAATATTAACGCCAGAAAGCAGACTTTTCTACCTTCCTCTCTCTCTAATTATCCCTTTCCCTACCTGTCTGTCTATCTACTATTATGTGGTCTCCCTAACCATCTGTCTGCCCTTATACCTGTCTCCCTGTCTTCCTCTCCATCCGTCTCTCTCCCTATCAATCTTTTTACCTGGATCTCTCCTTCTCTGTCTGTCGTTCTCCCTCTCTAATTCTGTCTGTCTCTCTCTACCTGTTTGGACTGTCTCAGATTGCACTTGCTCACCTGCTTCTCTTTGAGTCATGTCCATCTTCATCATCATCATCATCATCATCATCATCATGACAAGACAAATCTTGCTCTGCAGGGGGGAGAGAGTGCATCTCTCAAACAGAGAGATAGAGAGAAGAGAGAGAGAGAGAGAGAGAGAGAGAGAGAGAGAGAGAGAGAGAGAGGAGAGAGAGAGAGAGGGCAGAGAGAGAGAGAGAGGAGAGAGAGAAGAGAGAGAGAGAGAGGGAGAGAGAGAGAGAGAGAGAGAGAGAGAGAGAGAGAGAGAGAGAGAGAGAGAGAGAGAGAGAGAGAGAGAGAGAGAGAGAGAGAGAGAGAGAGAGAGAGAGAGAGAGAGAGAGAGAGAGAGAGAGAGAGAGAGAGAGAGAGAGAGAGAGAGAGAGTGGGAGAGACAGAGAGACAGAGAGAGAGACAGAAAGAGAGACAGAAAGTAAGAGACTAACCAGAGTTGTTTTTCCTCTTGTGAGGTGGGTCCATGATGATACGGCCGATGTCCTGACCAATCAAATCGCAGGGTCTTTCCCATACAGACAGGTGCATTGTGGGATTGAAGAAAAACACACGATCGTCTCCAGTCCAGACTACACACCTAACACATCAGACACACAGAAACACACACTCACACACGTTATCATAACTATATATTAACACAGTATCCACTGCATAAGCCTTCTAGACCACTGAGATCCTCTGAGACCAACTGTTAATTATCCCCAGAGTAAACACCAAACATGGGAAAGCAGGATTTAGTTACTATGCAACAAATAGCTGGAATAAACTCCCTGAGGATTAAGCCTTGCCCCAACTCTGAGCACCTTTAAAACAAGACTCAAGACTTTTATGTTTGCTTCAGCTTTCTGCTCAATCTTAAATACATTGCACTTTCTAAAAAGCTTTTATAACTTTGCCTTTATTTTCTATTTT
>OLKM01000951.1:10000-60000 GCA_900291075.1 Melanogrammus aeglefinus | reverse complement strand
GCATAGTGCTTACTGAGCGTGTGTGTGTGTGTGTCTGTTACCCTGATGACGGACACCTCCTGGGGGGTCCAGTAAGGAGCTGGGTAGTAAAGTGGGCGGGGCCTGAGGTTGTACCACCCCCCACTGTGGCCGGCGCAACCACAGGCAAGCAGGCGGGGCCTCGGAGGGCAGCGCCAGAGGGGGCCAGGGGGCGGTAACCATGGCAACCGGCTGGTGACCTTTCAACCTGGAGACCGGAAGCATTATGACATCTTCACCTGAGAGTGCGAGAGAGAGAGAGAGAGAGAGAGAGAGAGAGAGAGAGAGAGAGAGAGAGAGAGAGAGAGAGAGAGAGAGACGGAGAGAGAGAGAGAGAGAGAGAGAGAGAGAGAGAGAGAGAGAGAGAGAGACAGAGAGAGAGAGAGAGAGAGAGAGAGCGGAGAGAAGAGACGGGAGAGAGAGAGAGAGAGGGAGAGAGAGAGAGAGAGAGAGAGAGAGACGGAGGAGAGAGAGAGAGAGAGAGAGGGAGAGAGAGAGAGAGAGAGAGAGAGAGAGAGAGAGAGAGAGAGAGAGAGAGAGAGAGAGAGAGAGAGAGAGAGAGAGAGGGAGAGAGAGAGAGAGAGAGAGAGAGAGAGAGAGAGAGAGAGAGAGAGAGAGAGAGAGAGAGAGACGGAGAGAGAGAGAGAGAGAGAGAGAGAGAGAGAGAGAGAGAGAGAGAGAGAGAGAGAGAGAGAGAGAGAGAGAGAGAGAGAGAGAGAGAGAGAGAGAGAGAGAGAGAGAGAGAGAGAGAGAGAGAACGAGTGTGACATCTTTAACCTAAATTCTCCACTATTTGCTTGGACGGTTTATTTTAGATATAGAAAATATTGTGTGAATGTTCATTCCCCTCATCCCTTTCATTTTTAATAGATGCACTCAGAGCGATGTTGAAAATGCATCATGACAGACGGAACGGAGAGAGACCTCTCCGGAAGAGCTTCAATCTCTCGTTACAAAATTACTCTCAACTAGGAGTCTGTGTGTGTGTGTGTGTGTGTGTGTGTGTGTGTGTGTGTGTGTGTGTGTGTGTGTGTGTGTGTGTGTGTGTGTGTGTGTGTGTGTGTTGTACTTCCTGGTCCTGTTGGTGTGTGTGTGTGTGTGTGTGTGTGTGTTGTGTGTACTTCAAACCTCAACCTGCTGGTCACACACCTGACCAACTCACCTGTAATAATTTCGACAGACTTCATCTCTTGACAGACTTCATCACTCCTGAAGACGGACAGACACACAGGAAACAGACAGACCATACAGGAAACAGACAGACACTGTCCATCTCTCTGCGTTCTATGTCTCATGATAAATTCTCTCTAACATCTAAGTGTATGCATTAAAAACAAGAGAGACGAGGGGACGAACATTCACAGAATATTTCTTGTACACAAAATAAACCGTACATACAAATAAAGCTTTGGAGGTTTTAGATTATAAATATCACATGAATCCATGCGCAGTATGGATCAGTCTGTCAACATACACACTAATCCCCAGACAACCACCAGAGACACACACATGGAATCATCTCTCTTCGTGTTGCTGCTGCCGCAAAATCAGGAACTGTATGTGTGTGTGTGTGTGTGTGTGTGTGTGTGTGTGTGTGTGTGTGTGTGTGTGTGTGTGTGTGTGTGTGTGTGTGTGTGTGTGTGTGTGTGTGTGTGTGTGTGTGGGGACAACAATCGTTGGGCCTACAAATGACAGCTTTGAAGCAAACCCACACACTGCGTCTCCAAAGTGTTTTCAAACCAATCCAATATTCACCGCAATCTTTCAAAGACATGATAGTTTACACCTTGTGTTCCTTAAACATATATAGGCTCGCCAACACTTCTGCTCGGATCTGTCAGTATTGTGTCATTATTTACACTCTACCCGACGGGTTTGGTATAACGTCAATGTTTATAGAAGCTGATAGAAGCCGTTCTAATCCATAATGTTTGGAACAGTCTTAGCTTGTGAGTGTGCGTGAGTTGCTTGCTTGTACATAGAAAATCATGTTAAAGTTTATTTAAATGACGGTACGTCATCTAAATGATAATCAATTTGTGGAACTGAACAACCAAATTTAAGATTGAGAAACCACCGAAGCACCAAACTGTCCGCCAGAGAGCGAACAGCTGGTGGTAACGGACACTAATGGGAGGCCTACTAATAAATATTCAGCACCACTAATGACCTGCAGTTCTGCAGTCTGCCTGCAGGAGGCGCCTTCTCCCTGGGAACCACCTCACTAACCGGTAGAAATTTCCACAAATTGTCCTACTTATGGGCGTATTATTACAAACAAACGAAACAGATCTGAAATTAAACACAATCAATTCCAGAGAGAAAACATCTATTGGGAGTTATTAGGTTGTCACACGGTGGCAGAAACAAAGGCTGCCATGCAGACTGATTCCTGCTGTATCAATAAAACAGCCACAATTCTGTTACCATAGTAACGCAGAAGAGCGTATCCTAGTAGCATATAACACAGCGTGACGTAAAATATAACAGACAGACAGATGTTTGTAATTAAGACAGACAATGGTAGACAGATAGACAGGCAGGAATGTAGACAGACAGACAGACAGACAGACAGACAGACAGACAGACAGACAGACAGACAGACAGACAGACAGACAGACAGACAGACAGACAGACAGACGATGAACAGACCGACCGAGGCAGAAAGGTAGTCAGAAAGACTGCTACAGAGAGACAGGTAGACGGACCGACAGGTAGATAATAGGTAGACAGACAGCTACAGGTAGACAGACCGACAAGCAGACAGAAAGACCTGTAGTCAGACAGACACATACAGGTAGACTGACAGACAGACAGGTAGGTCGAAAGACAGCTACAGGTAGACAGACGGACAGAGTTGTACAGAGTAGTCAGAAGTTCAGACAGGGATCCAGTCCGGTCCGCGGGACTCCACCGACACATCCTCCGGTGATGACCGCCGGTAAAGAGTTTGAGGGACGAATGAAATGAAACTCAATTCACAGCCTCGTTCACCTGTTGTCAACGTGCGGTGTGGTCTGTCATAAATAGTTGTTTTCATTTCATAACAACAAACACCGCAGACATAACACATAGGGTTCGGTTCAATCCGCCCGAGACCCGGTACCAGAGACCCAGTAACCCGGGGACATGAGGTGTGAGCCCGGCAGCCGGTTGTGGCTCCCTACAGGACTAACGGCTTCATGACGTCCAATTAATAATGCAGGTCAACAGTACAGCGTCATTACATATAATAATATTAATCATGCATCACATCAAAACATCACCTACCCTCCGACCACAGAGTTCGCTCTTCGCGGGTTTTAGCTGCGCGTGGAGTCGGTAAATACCGACAGCCGGTGAACGACCTCACGCCGTGTCACCGCGGCAGCGCGTGACAGTCGCGGAGGAGTGTGTGTGTGCGCGCGCGCGCGCGCGCGCTCTACACCACTCAAAGCGAGCCTTCACGCGGTGTTTACGGTCACGGACACTGCCGCCATCATTCAATCTCTCTCGCGCCCCCCAATGGGGACACGTCACGCGCCTCTCATCACCCTCCCAGTTGCACACCTATTAAGCTCCGGTAAATGGAGCTCGTGGAGAGATCTAAAGTGCCGTTTCCCTGGATTACTCTCTCCCTCTCTCACTACTTAAACCTCTGTCTCCCAGGAGATATGTATTGCACATGGATATTTGTGTGTGTGTGTGTGTGTGTGTGTGTGTGTGTGTGTGTGTGTGTGTGTGTGTGTGTGTGTGTGTGTGTGTGTGTGTGTGTGTGTGTGTGTGTGTGTGTGTGTGTGTGTGTGTGTGTCTGAGAGAGAGAGAGAACAAGAGAACGTGATTAAAGTGTGTGTAAATCATTGAAAGGTCTTAGTGCGTGTGTGCATGTGCGCATTCATGTCTGTGTTATGCATGGATATTAGAATATTAATAAGGTGTTTTGTTGACTTTCGGATTCATCTTCAAACACAAATATTGACATATCCCCTCTCCTCTCTTCAATACTAAAGGCAACATTGTGTGTTGTTGGTACCCATCCATCTCTATAGTCACAATGCACATATCAAGAGTTAAGTACCCCTTAAATACCTTTATTCTCCTTTAACCTGCATTCTCTCTGGGTCTCCAGAGTGAACTTGCTTTTAAATCCTCACTTTGATGTTTTGCCTCTATTAAGAGAGGAGGAGAGAAGAGAGAGTGGGGGGAGAGGGGGGAGAGAACAGAGTAGGAGAGGAGAGGGGGAGGGAGGAGGGGAGGAGAGAGGCAGATAGAGGACGAGAGAGGAGAGAGAGAGTACCGAAGAGATTGTTTGCATTAAGTCTCAAGTTCACCATGACAAGAACTTTGCAACCATGACAACAGTTCTGGCACAGTGACAATGGTTCAAATAGCCATTTCCAAGATAATCTCATTTGCAGTCGTGATCTGTCCATTGTCTTGTTTCTGTGACAAGGCCTCTTAAATTGATTAATTAGATGAATTTGCGCTTCTTACACAGCTGTTAAGTCTGTCGCCATGCAAATCAGACCTCCGAGATTGGATGTGATGTCACAAGTAGCCCATGAGGTCATAACTCTGTCCAACCCAGATAAGCTTTATTGAAACCACCGGCATATTATCGGCCGTCTGTATCAATCTCTCCACACACATACACGCACACATATACATACATACACACACACACGGTCACATGCATACACACACACAGTCACGCACATACAGTCGCAGTGAGGGGTGAAATTGAGTTGTTCCAGTTTCAATGCTTCGGGAAAATGGTTGGTTTTGTTGGACAGAGAGACAGAGGGATGGAGAGAGGAAGAAAGAGGGAGTGAGAGAGAGAGAAAGAGAATATATTGTTCGTTTTAAAGATGATATCCTTTGGAGTAAAAGGTCTGAAATGTCAATAAGTCTAATTAATAAAAACGCATAAATAAACTCTTGCAGTCTCCCTCTCCTCCTCTCACTCCTCTGCCTCTGTGTGTTTTCCTCTCAGATGATGAAAGCATTCTAACGTCTCCCAGCTGCCAACGCTAAAGTAGAACCATTACCCTCCACTCACACACACAAACACACACATATTCAGTATCTTTCACACACACAAATCCACATTCTCACACAGAGGCACGCACACACACACACACACACAAACTGTCTCTCCCACACACACATCTCTCGAACAAACACGCACACACACACTTCACATACTCATACTCATTCACACGGTTACTCGCTCCGAAACGCAAACAATCTCATCCTCAGACTTGTTTTACCATACAGAGGTCGGTTTTGTGGTTAAAAAAGAAAACTAGATGTATATATATATATATAGATATGATAGTTCTCTTGGATATAACCACCTGTTGACATATCCTAATTTAATCAAAAAGCTTGTGACCTCAAAACAAGGACAGACTGTAGATCTCTATCTGTACTCCCCTCATAGAGACCGACTTTAGACAGATATATTTCTCTACTCTACAGAGGTATTAGAGGGAAATACAATAACAGTGTGGGTCTCCGTCTCTCTGAGCCTCAGGTCGGCCCATTGGTCTATAACTAACAAGCGTTATTTAGACCAATCAGCCTGCAGTTAGGGGTTATTGAGAAGAGAGTGTGCTTTAGGGTGAAAGATTCATCACGCTTCGTGGCGCTGTTATAACACTTCTGGCACAAACAACCGTCTCTCTCCCCAGCTGAGCTCCTGGTAGGATAATACCTCGCCAACAGCAAAACATTTGTAGTACCTCACCCTAAACTACCTAACCCTTTCAACTATGCCAACCCTTAAGCCCTTAAGCAGCTAACGAGTTCAAACTGTACGGTAAACACGCAGCAGTCAAACACCAGGAATATTAATGTCTACTCCGTCAGCGGGAGTGCTGATCTATTCTGTCATAATATTGTTGTTCTGTTTTTCTCCTTGTTCAGAGGGGGGGGAGGAGAGGAGGAATGATTGGAGGTCAGGGAGATGATTGTGGAGTCAGTCATAATATTGTTGTTCTGTTTTTCTCCTTGTTCAGAGGGGGGGGAGGAGAGGAGGAATGATTGGAGGTCAGGGAGATGATTGAGGAGTCAGATCTCTATACAGACAGACGGACAGACTGACCTGAAGGAGTGATAATGATGGGATTGAAGAGACCCTGTTTATTACTCTAGGGGTGTGTGTGTGTGTGTGTGTGTGTGCGTGCCTGCGTGTGATACATGGTTCAGGGCACTCTTAATCACAACCTGGTAATTCATGTACCAGGTTGTAATTAAAGAGAGATGATTGGCTGCAACATGTAAACTCTGGCAGGGAGAGAGAGCGCGAGAACGAAAGACATCTGTGTATACCATGACCCATTCAACTCTTTGATTTTTTGGATGAAAAAAAATAAATCAAAAAATGTGTGAATAAAAACACAAAAGTAATAAATGAGCAGCTGAGGTTTCCTGAGCTGAGGAGAGGAGCTGAGGAGAGGAGCCGAGGAGAGGAGCCGAGGAGAGGAGCCGAGGAGAGGAGCCGAGGAGAGGAGCCGAGGAGAGGAGCCTAGGAGACATGCCCGACTCTGAGACTTCTTTCAAATATGAGATAAACATCACTCTTTGTTTATCTTATATCATCTAATCATTGTTTATCCAATATGCCGCAGGTTTGATACGAAGAGGGCCCTATGGGATGCATTGAAGGCGTTTACATACACAACGGAGATTGCTGCCACTGCTGTGTCGCACATTTCATTGCTGTGATTGGCTGCCGGTCAATCCAATTGTGTCAGAGGCCTTTTAGACTTCACTTGGTCTTTTGATTACGCGCCTTGGAAATAGAAAAATGAAGTGAGAGGCTTGTAGACTGACACACATTTGTGAATTGGGTCTGTCAATGTCAGGCAATTTACATATCGCATCGAGGAGGGAAACAAAGCTTTCAGAGGGCCAGATGGACAACACCAAACAAGGATGAGAGAACAGGGAACAAAGCTCTTTGAGGCAGTTGGAACGATAAGGAACCCGGGAAAAGATCAGGGATCCCCTCCTGTCCTGGCCTCAGGCCGTCACACACCAGCCAGCTCCTGACCCGCTGAGACAACCTACCTGATCCACCAGATAGCACCCCACACACACACACACACACACACACACACACACACACACACACACACCCTCAGCTTGACACAGTGTTAGAAACAGTTTAAGAAACATTGACATTTTAATTTATCAGAAACATGGTGCAGAGAAGCTGTGTCCTCCCACTGTCCTCATAATTGAGCCACATCATATAAGACAGTGGAGACTCCAGTGTACTCATTATTTGGTATAAATCTGAATGATAAAAAACACTACAAATTCTTTAAATAGGAAAAAAAACATTTAGCTGAAAATAAAGAGTTTATTCCGACAGAAGAGGATTATTATTATTATTTGCAGTCTAGATCCACCCCCTCTGAATCCCCTTACATCTGTGATGAAATAGTGCCTTGCCTTGAGTCAGAGATATGTGTGAACACCACGGTAAGGGTCACACCGCCATCTCTGGAGAATGGCCCAGACTGTTATGCAACCTGATGAGTCCAGTGCTAAGGGACACTGATGCATCACCGATGAAACTCCTACTGGCCATCTCAACCTGCCTCCTATAACGATAAGACTTGGAACAGAAATGAGCGAGATCTATTACAACTGTTTTGAAGCCCAAGTCTCTTCATCGTTGATGGTTGTATTAGAGGGGGAGATCTTGGGGAGGGTACACTCCGAGAACCCAAGGCAACGGCTGCCTTTGTTAATGACATGATCACAGACATGGGGCCATAGTCTGTCAGCATGTTGACAGTCGAGCCCCTAACCCTCTGATCAGACCGCAGACAAATGACTCTCCTCCCTAACAAGATCAACCGCTCACTGGCCGGGTAGGCTGATCAGTATACTAAGATGGGCGCAAGGACGCCCTGCAGAATACCAAGAAGCAATGAATAACAGAGTCAGTCACTGATAGTGTTGTTTCCTTAATATCAGTACCCCAACAGTGTTGGGGTAACACTATTGAAGGCTATGGCTGTCCAAAACAATGGTGTCCATAACATATTAAAGACAAGAGCAGCAAAAGCACTGATAGCATGCACAACTTAACTAAAATGAATAACAATCCCTTGTAAGACAGTGTCACAATGTTAACAAACTTATCTAAACTGAACACGGATCAAAACAATGAGCCCCTTGGCCCTCGGTATAATGGGATGGTGAAGTAAACACAATCGTTAAAACAAAAAAATCATTACACAGAAAAAAAAAAATTTGGAATTGAAGTATAAAATGTGATTCACACTAGGACCGACCGTCAAGAACCAGATGTTGAAAACCGAGACATGGTCTGATCGGTGTAAAATATAAGAACATGGAATTTAGAATAAAAAACAACGAAGCCCCCTTGTTCCCCCCTAAATATAGTTATAGTGGAATTAAAGTAGATTGCAGGACCTTCAAATTAAAAACTTCCGTCACCCTGGTGGGAAAATAGTTTAGAAATATATGGATTTTAGGAAAGCTTTAGATTCCATCTGGCACAAAACTCTTTAGATTATGTAGAGTGGTACAGGCGGGAAAGCTTATTTTATTAAAACAATGATAATGTGCAACTGAAAAATAAAAAGCAACCAGCTACTGAAGGGTTGTGGTGTGAAAGGGGGCTTCAATGTGAGACCGGCCCTTTCAATACACTACACAGGAAGAAACCCACATCGAGCCCTTCCTTACTTGGCAGACGCAGGTAAAGTGATTCGCTGATTAACTTTTTCTGTTCTCTGCCTCAGAGGGTCTAAAAAAGAGCCTCGATCCTTTTGAAGTTGAGTCAGAAACTGGCATTGAACTTGAAGGCCACATTTTGATATTTCAAAATGGATAAAAACTATCAGCCACACAAATTCACACTAGGAAATACAGAAACTGAACAAAAAGGTTAAAAACAAATTTGGGTTCTACAGGACATTTTGGCACCGTTGTCAATTAACCTAAAGAGATGGTTAGAGGGGAGGTTTAGGTGAAGGGGAGAGGGAGGTGGTGGAGGAGGGAGGTGGTGGAGGAGGGAGGAGGTGATGGTGGGAGGAGGTGATGGAGGTTAAAGGAGAGGGAGGTTAAGGGAGAGGAGGTGGAGGTTAAGGGAGAGAAGGTTAAGGGGAGGTTGAGGTATGGAGGTGGAGGTTAAGGTATGGAGGACCGAGGTTAAGGTAGAGGAGGTGGAGGTTAAGGTATGGAGGTCGGAGGTTAAGGTAGATGAGGTGGAGGTTAAGGGGAGGTGGAGGTTGAGGTATGGAGGACGGAGGTTAAGGTAGAGGAGGTGGAGGTTAAGGTGTGGAGGATGGAAGTGGAGGTTAAGGTAGAGGAGGTGGAGGGGAGGTGGAGGTATGGAGGATGGAGGATAAGGGAGAGGAGGTTGAGGTAGAGGAGGTGGAGGTTGAGGTATGGAGGTGGAGGTTAAGGTGTGGAGGTTAAGGTAGAGGAGGTGGAGGTTGAGGTATGGAGGTGGAGGTTGAGGTGTGGAGGTTGAAATAGAGGTGGAGGTATGGAGGTGGAGGTTGAGCTATGGAGGTGGAGGTTAAGGGGAGGTTGAGGTATGGAGGTGGAGGTAGAGGTTGAGGTATGGAGGTGGAGGTTGAGGTATGGAGGTGGAGGTTGAGGTAGATGTTAAGGTAGAGGAGGTGGAGGTTGAGGTAGGAGGAGGTGGAGGTTGAGGTATGGAGGTGGAGGTTGAGGTATGGAGGTGGAGGTTAAGGTAGAGGTTCAGGTAGAGGGAGGTTAAGGTATGGAGGACGGAGGTTAAAGAGGTGGAGGTTAAGGTGGAGGATATTGTGTTATGGTAATATGTATTAGTAAACTCGTGGGCGTTTTACTTGACAGTGTAAAATACTGACTGAGGACACTGCACATTAAACATGATTTTTTTATAGGCTTTTTATTATAGAAACACCATTAGTACAAATTGTAAAAAGCGTTTGCACACCATCTTGGGTTTTGTTAGTCCGATGTCCAAGCCAATACAAAAACACAGCATTACATCATGAAGCCAGCCCAACTCTGTCCCCAACACTGAACCAGAACCCCTTCAAGGAGAACCTTTGGCAGTGGGAAGGAAGAATAACCTGATGGACCACATTAGGAGGACTCCTCATGGGATAGATGGTGACAAAGTTAAGTTCTGTGGATGTTGGAGATGATCCAGTCCAGCGCTGAATCCCTGGTAAAGCGATGACTTCTGTGACGAGGTGCCGTTTATTGGTCATTCTGAAGTGGACATCAAAAAATGCTAATTATTCACAGAATGACAAACTCAAAACCTGCATTGTAGTCTCAGGTAATCAATACGTTACAACAACTGAAGTAAATTAACAAAAACAACAAAGTAGAGGGCCTTGTAGTTCTACGTCATCTCCCGCCATGGACTACTGTCCTGAAGGACTTGGCGGTCTAAGGATACAGCTCAGGTCTGTCTAAAGCATGTCAGCAGCTGATAATGGACGACATGGATTATTCTCCTTCATAAACCTAGCACACTTTTGTCCAAAGCCTTGCAGTGAATTCAGATGAATGTCATCTCATGCAGTCAGTCCACTTGGTGAAGAACCAAGAACCCATGTCTGATTAGGTTAATACAGTTTCCACCAACTTACCAGTAATGCTTGTTGGCAGGTCGAATCATGGTCTTCCTCCAGATGCTCCTCAGCCAAGGACTCCTGGTCTGGTAAACATGGTAGTACTGGCTGGAGTGGTACAGAGAATGAGTCACGTTTATTTTATTCATTCAACCTCTTACATATCAGCTGTGTCAAATGCCAAGCGTCTCAGTAACCGATTAGTCCGAACTCTAAAAAGACAATTGAGCATACTTCTGGTTGTCACCTGACCTAGAACACAATGTTGACTAACCGCTGGCCCTTTCCAAAGACAGTCACATGGTTGTCCTCCAAGAGGACCATGGAGGTCCATCTGCGTCGTCTAGTCACAATCAGGCTGTGAACAAAAAACGTCGTGAATTAGTACTAATGTGAGAAAGCGAAGATTCTGCAGCCTCCACAATTAGAGCAAAAATGAGTCTTAATAAATCCTGTTCCCTCAGAGCTCCATTAAACCAGGCAAGGGTTTCTTAGAATTAATTTGATCAAAACGGGCCAGGTACAGATTTAGGACTAGTCGAGTGGCTAGTGTAGCAATCACTTAAGAGACGCGTGTCATTACCCCCACGAGGAACATCGTTCACCGGGCCAGTCCTACAACATGGCTCCTCCACGGCTCTGGTAACAAACCGCAGTGGTAACACCTCAACATCTGGTAGCCAGCGGTGGTAGTTTGTCTGGTAACAGCGTTATTTAGTCTGGTATCCAACAGTGGTAGTTTGTCTGGTAACAGGATTATTTAGTCTGGTAGCAAACGTCACACTAGTTTTGTGGTCTGGTAACACGGCAGCAGTTTGTCTGGTTTGTTAATATTGGTCGTCTGCGGTCCTGTCTGATAGTAAACAAAATAGTTTATGCAAACTCCCCAGCGACGCTTGTTGGCCGGCCGACTCGTGGCCTTCCTCCGGGCAGCTCCTCCCTCAGCCAGGACATCCTGATCTGGTAACAGACAGCGGTAGTAGTTGAGATGTGGGCGAGTGCATCATTTACGTTTACATCACTCCGAAACAAAATGTTGGCTCGAGTGTTAAAGATGGAGGAATAGACGATTTTCTACTTCAAACTTGCACTCATTTACTCTTAGCAATTTGTTGGTCAGGAAAAAGGTAACATTCTATGAATTCAACAGCATAACTAGTCATCAAATGACAAACAAAAAAGGTGAGTGGTATTAACCTTCCAAAGGCACATCATGGTCCATGCATCGTTCCAGGCAAGTCATCAGCTTCATCTATCTGCAATATACAAACCGTACAAAAATCAGTAGGAAAATGTTCAGGTCTCCCACCCAATAGCACCATAGACCATAGAGCCAAAGCATTTAGGGGTTATCGAGTCTAAAAACGTTTCCCCCAATGGATCAACCCAACGACTGTTCTCTAAATCAGCAATCATAAGTTATGGCCAAAGTAAAATCTTCAGAACAAAATATATATCATTAAAGGTAATAAACTTTAAAGTTGGGCTTCAATCACCCCAACAGGAACATCCTTCATCAGGCCGGACCCCCAGCATGGCTCCATCAGCTCCCCTGCACCCCGGTGTCACGGTCTGCCATCATACAGTGGTAGTTCAGTCCAACATCTGGGAGCAAACCTGCAGATGGAATCCTTTCACCCTTACATTTGTAAAGGGGAAGCAAATATCTAAATTCCTCAAGTTTACTTAGAGAAAATGTTATAGTACTAGTGTTAGCTGTAGCACGAATAGCGAATATACAGCTAAATATTACCTCAACTCACATCTTGGTAAAATTAAACAGAATGAAAAAAGGAAAAGGCACTCTACACCTCTGGGCGATTCAGAACAGCTTGGTGATGATACCTGTGAGTAGCCTGCTGGTTCCCGGCCTCTGGTCCACCCCACCCCCTCCATGCTTCATCCAGGGGATCCCATCAAGAAAAACGGCCTCTTTATAGTGCATGTTCACACAGCTCTCTTGTACAATATGTACGTGTAATTAAATCCCGTGGAATACTGCGTGCTACGACTTGGCTTTATTTATTAACTAGAGAATCAAGCACAACCACATCCAATATAAAGTAACTCAATAATTAATGATGCATGTTTTTTGGTTGATGAATTACCATGCCAACATTGAATACTTGCTTTAATTTTTAGAGTTCCAGTAGAGACTACATAAAGACCAGGTATTCAGGCCGAGCAATAAAACTAAAGTCCTCCTCCCTAACTGCTATGGAGTACTTTGGCCAGTGGGGCGGGGATAAGGGTCCTGGATGTGGAGGAGGACCTTGTGACAAACTACAGTTACAAGCTCAGCTCTACCGTTCTGTGGTTGATATTACATTAACATGTGGCACATGGATCCATTATTTTAGCTGTTGAACTTTCAGATAAGTACTACTAGTCGCCATAAGTATAGTGTAAAGTAATTCCTTGCTATTTGATTTTGTTTACAGCACAGGAATTTAGAACACTAGCAGCATCAGTGGAAATATGATAGAAAAATGATACTTAGCCATATTCAGCTGCTGGGTTGCTGTAGATCCAAGGAGCCATAGTGCGGAAATACCAAATTGTCTCAAATATAAATGTTGCAGCCTTCGACATCATCTTCATCTTATACGCAACTATAAAATGTGCACGCAAGAACGCAGTTGTAGAGTGAGATTATCGATGGTCATTTTGCGTAATAACTTCAAGGAAAATTGGCAATGTTACGTTTCAATATTACATGATATCTAAACCGCAAGAAAATCAAATACTCTGGAAGTTACTGATTTTAATCGGTCTCTGGTGACGGTTACGCAAATGCGGATCTTGAAACGTGCTGCCAGAGGCAGCTGACCAATCATCCACCCAACGATGAATGTTGTGCTGGAATGCTTTATCAAATCAATACAAACCATAATGACACCAATTCAAGTGCCCATATTTGCCTCATTTACGTTCTGCACTACAACTCTTACAGAGTAGTGCAGCATTAGAGATTCAGAAACTGCCAAACCCATAATTCTACAACTCTCATCTACCTGATTTACAGAGCTACAGAATTTACATGCTCCGTTTTGTTCCGATGCCTTATCTCCACTTTCTTGCCATTACCAAAATATTGCATCCACATCGCATGAAGGATGCCTTATTGATCGGGGTGTAGTCTGAGGGACCAGATGCATGCTAGTATACGGTGCTGACTGAAGTCTACCGTTTTATAGAGGTGCCCCCTCAAAAGAAACAAAGCATTCAGAATGCTGTCATAACAGTAGCTACATAAACTGAGAGATCCGTCCAGACCGTGACAGCGTCTCCCCCAGGAGAAGTACCGAGAATAGGACGCGAGGGCTCTTCTTCCTCAGCCACTAGAACACAACCTAGCTCTTACAGGAGAGAACATTGAACCCATTTCAAAGTTTCTCTTCATAACTCTTGAAGCCACAGCGAGGGATTCTTCACCACCTCATTTGAAGAGCATTACTGCTGCTTGAAAAAGGCTGTAGTTATGATGTTTCCAAGACGGTTTCTAATTCAAGGGACATGGCGCCGGGTCCAATAAATTACAGTTCATAAAAAGACTCCTCTCTGCACGGCAGTACAGGAGATGTAGTCACAGGGCTCGCCAGCCATCCATCCATCCAGTCAGGGTCAGGAAGGTCAGCCACGTCGCACTGTCAAACTTGAATAGTTACATTTTCTGGTTCCTTTTCCACCTTGTCAGATTCTGGCCAGTCGTTATGCCATTAGTTGATGCATTGTACCAAGAATCCATTGTTCGCATAGTTCAGTCACACTGACATCCAATCTGCTTGACACTGAAGCAATCCCACCCAACGGGTGGGAGATGGAATTGAAAGCCAGAACGTGTGCCTGAACCACCCGCTTCGTTACCATGGTGGAGGCCATACACTCGAGTCATCCAAAACGGTCCGAATAAAAAGATATTCAGATGTTTTCAATGCAGTACCGCTGGTCTGCATCTGAAAATAGAGAAGACGTGGTGGAGAGGTTTTCGTGTCTCTGTGGGCCGTGTGGTCTGGAGCCTTGTGCCCCTGGTAGGTTCTCCCATGGCAGAGTGGCCTCAGGTGAGGGGCCAGACTAAGAATGGTTCACAAAGACACCATTAATATAAACAATGGGAGGAGAGATCCTGCCCGGAGGAAGCCCGGGCCCGCCCCCCTTGGTGGCTTGGCGGCGGGAGCCTGGGTTTGATACAAAGCCCGGCAGGGCACAACATGAAAAAAAACAAAAACGTGGCACCCCCCTCTGCGTCCTGTTGGCCCACCACCTGCAGGACATGACCCTCTGGGTCGGGGCACTGGCAGTAAAGGTCAGGGGTCGCGACAGACCGGACCCATCTTCTCCTAAAGTGAGAGCTGTGCCTGCCGTGTCAGCAACAAGTCAGTTTCGTTCCCGTTGGCCTCAGTCAGGGCTGCGCTTTGTCACCAATCCTTTTTCTGATATACATGAGGCCATGACCCTCAGCAGGAAATCAGTCGATTGCCTACTCCGGGTAGGAAATGAATCTATCGCCCAAGTTTAGGTGTTGAAGTCCCTCTGGGTCTTGTTTGCGAGTGAGCTGGCTGGAAAATCTGAGCAGTGGGGTGGTATTGCGTTTGCTTTACCGCACCGTTGAGACACAGGCCAATGAGCTCTTTGCTGGCTCAGATACAGCAAACCTTTCTCAGGCATAACAAAGTATTTTGTGGCAATGGCAGTTGGGTCCCCTCAAATCAGAAACCATCCTGTAAGATCCCATCAAGTGCCCTTTCTGCAATTGTGCACAACTTCAACTGGGGCGGTTGAGACACTGTAGGGCTTCCAGAAGTATGGAGAGGAATGTTGTAATGTGCTCCATGGTTCTGATGCAAGAACGAGGTTGTGTTCCAGTTGCCCAGGGGAAGAGCCCGCACATCTTGCCCCTGGCATTTCACCTCAGGGGAAACCCGGACGCCATCTTGAAGGACCCTCCAATTCATGTAACTGACATTGCAACAACCTCTTAAACACTTAGTCCCTTCTAAAGGGGGCACGTCTACAGAACTGTAGACTTCAGACAGCACAGCACCCTAGCATGCTTCTCTGGTCACTCAGACGATCCCCTATCAGTAAGACAGAACACATGTGATAGACGCATTGTACAGGAAAGTAGTGGAAAAGAGATCTGAACACAACCATGGAGTACGTTTTTAATATGTACATGAACCTATACTTTAAACGACAAAGCATTTATTACTTCTAATTAATCCTTACTAATTAAGTCAACATACACCCGATAGGTGTATGTTGACTTAATTAGTAAGGATTGTTTGGTTGAGGTGGATAGGTGACCTGATAGGGTGACCTATCCACCTCAACCAGCCTTTGGGCCAGAATGATGGCCCACCATAAAAGGAAAAGAATAATCTAGACTTACAGTTCGCAGTTTCTTCTTCATGGTTCAATTATGATACTCACAGAAAAGCAGTTTCTTCTTTGTGACCTGTGAAGCAGTGAAACGATTGCGTTAGAGCTCAAATGAACCACTGCAGAACTAGTGGAATTGAAAAATGCAAGTGTTTTAATTAGAGTATAATCCAATGAAATAATTGTTTCAAAGTTTTCGCTTTTAACTACAAAGCCCAATTTCCCAATCCTACTTCCGTATTAATAAACTATACAAAAGTTTTGTTTCACATACAACTTTGTGCCACTCTGTCGCTCTGCCATCTAAAGACACGGGCAGTGTATGGCTTAAAGGGTAATTCCGGTGTTAAATGGATTTGGGATACGTTTTGTATGATGACGAGTTGAAACGCTCGTTTTGGAGCATAACGCATATAGACGCTTTCTTCAGTTGGCTGATTTTAGCCGATTCTATCAAAACGCTATAAACTTAGAATGAAGGGGGCAGTGGTTATGGTAAAAACTAAATCGCTATTTTAAACCACTAATAAGGCTAGAAGTAGCCCACCACTTCTTTGGTAGTAGGCCTATAATAACGATCTTAACATTAACAAGGCATTGAGGATTTTGTAAGCGTACAGATTGTTTATAAAAATACATTTTATACAACACACACACACACACACACACACAATACCATCAGTAGATCACGAGTCGACGACATTTTGTTTGCAAGACTCGATAAGTAAATTGACGAACACAGAGTTTGTGACATCCGTCAGCAACGCGCAATCTCTGTTTTCGCCAATCTACCTATATCTATCGAGTCTTAAAAACAAAATGGCGTCGACGGGTGATCTACTGATGGTATTGTGTGTGTACAAAATGTCCTTTTTAATAAACAATCTGTACACTTACAAAGACCTCAATGCCTCGTTTTATATGTCAAGACCCTTATACTACCAAAGAAGTGTCGGGCTACTATAGCCTTTTTAGTGGTTTAAAATAGCGATTTAGTTTTTACCATAACCACTGCCCCCTTTCATTCTAAGTTTATAGCGTTTTGATAGAATCGGCTAAAATCAGCCAACTGAAGAAAGCGTCTATATGCGTTTCTTATGCTCCAAAACGAGCGTTTCAACTCGTCATCATACAAAACATATCCCAAATCCATTTTACACCAGAATTACCCTTTAATTTCCCAGCCTTTTGTACACTTTTTATGATGCCATCCATTCTAAAGTTTGAATGAGGTCGAGCTTCAGTTCCATGAGCTTCTACAACCACTGTCCTAAAGAGCGCTGCTAGTGACAGATTGGGGGATGTTAAAATAACATTTCAATGCAATCATTTTCATGCTAGCAGGCATGCAAATCAATGAGGGAATATTATTTTTGTTAAAACAACAAATCATTTTCAATCAATTGCTTCAGGAATAGAAGACTAACAGATTTGGATACGGTAATTCAAATCCTTCAGATCAAGGGATTAAACAAAACATGATTTTTCCAAGGCATCAGTCTCTGAAGACTTCTCAAAACAGCCCAAACCACCAATTCATGGACAGAGTAGCCTACATACAATAGGCCTATGACCACATAAAAAAGGAAAAAAAACACAGTTTAGACCAGTTACATCCAGACCTAAAATTGTTTTACTCAAGTAAACCCAGTAACAAAAGATATCCTACTCACAGCCGGTCCAGATATAGTAGGCCTAATCAGTTTTACTTCGAAAAGTGTTCGTAACCTTGCGGTTAAGCTGGGAAAAAAGGTTTGTCATTAATCACTCATAACCATTAGCCTAGAAATGCCAACAACGTTCTGGATTAATTTGTAAAACAATATCAAGCTTACCGTATCTTGTAGACAGCGACGTCTGAGCGGTGGTGTGAAACGACCCTGTTCGGATCACTGAGCTTAACCAAACACAGCGCGAGCCGCACCAGGTGAACTCGTTAGATCGGGGACCTAATTAACAAAACGACGTGCAGGTGCGGGCCGTCGCGTTGCCATGGTTACAGTGAGACACTCAATTTCACCTCTAGACCTGCAAAAAAACAAGCCACGCAATGCCACCCAAATACAAAGGATAAGTGTCATGATTCTATTTAGTCTGCTGATTTAGATATCTAACAGGATGCAAAGGGATGCTCAGATTGAATGGGCAATTAAAAATGTGGGCAACATTTCTAAGAAGTGTCTGCTAATCAAACATCAGCTTTGACTTATAAAAAAAACTATACTGGTAGGCCTACTCGAACTGGAACACAAATTAGTGACCTGATATATAATAATACAACAACAAAAATGGAATATGAACACAAATATAGTAGGCTCCTTAAAGAGAAAAACATTACAACAACTTACTAAACCATAACGAACTGTTCACATGTTTCCACATATTTAAATGGCAGTGACTAGATGCATGCTCTAGAAATCCCCTCTCTTTCTAAAGTGCAGCTTTCCAATTAGCGTATCCTGTCTTTGAAAAGACCACATCTCTGGGGAAGGGGGAGCAGAAGCATGCATCTAGATTTGTTAGGTATTCCATCCACGGCCGTGATCGATACCAGCTCGGATTCAACCAACGGGACGTCAGTGCTTTGAGTTCTGGTTGGGGTGGTTCGTGGTTTTCAGCAGCAGAAGCTGCACTGCTGACTGCACTGTGTTGATGCATGGTGGACCTGTTACTGCTTCATCTTCCCGAAGGCACCGGCTCGAGGCTTTATGGCGCAAAATAAAGTTGATCGTTTAGGCAGTCGGCAGACCAGAGGAAAGATTTGGGTGGGCATTGCCCAATGCCCCTGCTCACTTTTAGATCCGTCCCCAGTCCGTCATCTAATCTAGACTTCATGGCAGTGAAATAATGGGTTCATCATCAGACCAACGTGGTGCACTGGGGGGTTCGTCCCTCTTCTAACCAAGACTTTACGGCAGTGAAATGTGTTGGGTCCATCGTCTAACAAAAACGTTTGTAATAGAATCCCGGTAGGCAGATTTTGTGCAAAAATATACTGAGAGTCAATGGAGCCACATAATGACGGTAATCAATACTCCATACGCCATATCATTTTATAAACACATCCAATCCAAAGGGAGCCCCAATCCGATCAATATGAAGCCCTGCAATGAGTGAGTTGAACCAGGGTACGTGTCCCCTCTGCCAGCTGATACAGAATCTCTGCTCAGAGCCATGACTGGGACCATCCTCAGGCAATTCAGCCCAACCAAGTTATCATTAAACAAAAACAAACCAAAACACGGTCAATCAATAACAATTTTAAGTTAATTAGAATCCGTATTGGACACTAAGTCGACAGTGGCAAAATAAGTCTACTGTAACCATTAGACATCCCTGACAATGTGCTGACACTCAGTGGACACCTGTGTCTTAGAGACAGGCCTTCACAGACAGACACGCTCCCCAGAGACGCCAGGTCGCCAGTACATTAGCACAGAGCCCCACTTAATCCCTGCTGTAAGATACTTTGATACATGATAAACATTGTACGGATTCATACCATATGAGAATCCATTTGACTGGCAACTCATTAAGTCATAATGTATTCATTGTCAATGTGGTTCATTTTGTATTATCATTAGTGTATCTGTAACTATTTGTTTTTGTTTTGTCAAATGCTTTGGTAATAGTGTTTCATCATCCATGCCAATAAAGCTAATTAAAATTAAATGAAAAGAGTCAGTTGGAGAGTGAGAGAAAGAAAGATAGAGAAGAGGAGAGTAGTTAAACGCATACTTGGTCCCAGTGTGTCAGTATCTAGTGTATTAAAACAGTGTTTTGGTGTGTGTGTGTGTGTGTGTGTGTGTGTGTGTGTGTGTGTGTGTGTGTGTGTGTGTGTGTGTGTGTGTGTGTGTGTGTGTGTGTGTGTGTGTGTGTAGCCAGTAATTGAAAACATCCATCTTTGAGGAAAACACACGTGCACGACATGAAAGTAAGAGGAGCAAGGATACTACAGAGAAAAAGGGGGAGGCCGCGAGAGGCGGAGAGTACATAGGGAGAAAGAGGGGGTGAGAGAAGTCAGAGAATTACATAGAGAGACAGGGAGTCTGGGAGTGACGCAGAGACTACAGAGAGGGTTAGGGCAAGAGAGGACAGAGACTTGCTGTGAGAGCGAGAGAGGCAGCGAGACTATAGCGAGAGGGTGAGCAAGAGGAAGATAGACTGACTTGCTGAGGCGGAGAGACACAGACAAGACTGCAGAATGAGACCACAGTGCCATCTACTGGTCAACGAGGCAAAGCATAACAATACAGCAGTTACTCTGGTGTTTACCTGGTGGTCAGTGCGGGTCTGTCCGTGTTGACTGCGTGGTCTTGCCAAACATACAGGTTTTGTAGCACACTTTGTTTGATTAACAGGCCAGAGCAATTCAAACCTGGTTCAACCATTTCATCCTAATTGGATGTAGACTGTTTATCCCAATGGATCTATTAGTACTGTCCTAATGAACAATTTTACTAAGTATTACCCAACAAAGAAGGATGCACATCAAAGCGTTTATTGAATGCTCATTGCTTCCAAAAACACACACAAAACAATTGATCAATCATTATTTGATATCTCACAAATGTTACACTCTGTCAATTCTACACATAGAAAACTATAAAGATCTTGACAACACAACCACAAGGTAATGCCCTTCGACTGGTCCTTCATTGGAGCATGTGTCAAACTAATTACAAAACATGTTCTTTGGCTTGATTGGTTACAGAATGACGAGTTCAGTCTGATGGTCGCTCAGAAGCGTTTGTATTACATCCCTTGACGTCTCTGAGGAGTTTGACTTCAGTCCCTTTAATCTGGATGTGCTTACACAGTGAACTGATTCAATATCTGGATCAGCCAACTGGTTAAGCATCTGGAAGTGAACTGGTTCAATGGCTGTGGACCTGTTCAACATCTGGATCGGCAAACTGGTTCAACATCTGGATGTTTTAACAGTTTAATGAGTCTGCATCAAAATGGAAGGATATATTTGATCATTAAGATTAAATCTAGAAAAATAAATTCTTCAATTGAAAATCTGAAATAAAGTCTGCAGTAACAGCCTTATTTACAATTATGTATAAAATTACAAAAACTAGAAACACTTTTTGATGCCCCCTGGAATAAAATTGTGTAAAACAATATTGATTGTATGCAATTTGTGACAGGTATGGGACATGATACCAGCATGGAACTACGCTAAGTAGTATTAAGTCTGCCAGCTAGTTATTATGCTATACAATACTTTCGGCGAACTAGCTGTGGGTTAGCGTCTATACAATCTCTTCTGCTAGCTAGTTGAGGGTTAGCATGGTTCTAGTTATGTATATTGTACGGATGTACATATTAACAATCCCTTTTAAAGCACATTTTGATGATTTGTTTGTCTGGGTATTAACCATATGGCTTGCTGTGAATCTTCACTCCACACACTCCGGAGGATGAGATGGTGGTTCCTCCTTCCTCTTCTTCCTCTGCTGAAGATCCGGTTCAGGCTGTCAGTCCCAGGATATGGTTAATATGTCCCTGAGAAAAACAGACCCAGCCGTGTTCAATTCAACAATTACCTTTAATAGGTCAATTGAACCATTTAGTCCTTCAATATAAATTGGGTGATGTGTTTTGTGCCGATTGTCCTGAATGTTATCGCTTTCATGATCGTCCTCAGAATGGCTGGCTAGCTCCCGATGTAGCAGGAACCTAGCACTAGCAAACACTAACAGATCAGGTGATGAGTCGGTTGACCTATGGGCTGAAGTGGTGTGTGTCGGTCATTGTGGTGCATGAGGCCACAGCGGTGTGCCTGTGAGAGAGATCTGTGCTCTCACCGGTTCTCCAGCCAGGCAGCGGGGGCAGCATTGAGGAGTAGGCTGCGTCTGAAACAAAGCATCACTTAGAGAACGCACACCAAACCTCCTAGTTGGCGAGCCGGTCGTGTGTGTGTGTGTGAGTGCGGTCTCACCATGCTGGTGGAGCGTGTTTGCTGATGTTCAGGTCGTGGGGTGGTGGGTGGGGGAGTCCAGGAAATTTCCATGGCAACGTCCATCCTCTGGGGACACAGTGCCGTGCCAACACACACACGCTTCTGGAAAACACAACAATAGAAAACATTAGATAAACAACATAAAAAATAAAAATAAAGTCACAACATTGGACACACATCATTAAATACTTATCAATGTACACAACATGACGGTATTCTGTACAGGGTAGTAAACCCAAACGGTTACTCATCAATTATTATGTTCATTTGTGTAGCATGAAGTCACTAAACAACATGAATACACAATAGATCACAACATCAAATATACAACCTTTGCCCATCAAAACCGGTCCCATACAAACAATAAAGAGAAATGGAGACGGTAAACAATAAGATACAAACGGAGCGAGTCGGAGAAGAGTGAGACTGATATAGAAACAGAAACATTGTGATAATAAAAAGGTGGACCAGGATTTGCGACGGACACAGACCAGAGTGAGCGGTATACGAAGAGGCGGACAGCGGGGTCTTACTGCCAGGCCGCTGGTCCAGTGGGCCGCCGCCTCGCAGCGTCTCTTCTGGGGTATGGGATGCAGCATGGCCCCGGTGGTCCGCAGTACGCCGCTCCTAATCTGGAGACCCCGGACAAGGAAGCGATCAAGACGGCGTTTCAACACAACCGGCCCGCCTCTAGATAATAAATATAATACCCTGGGTCTGTTGGATGAAGAAGACTCTTTTGTTAAATGCTACTATATTAGGAATAGTATTAGCCTACTTGACTTGTATTCCAGGGTCTGTTCTTCTTTCAAACGTCCTACTGTTGTTTATCACGTTAACAAGTCACCTGCTGTGATAACACCACTTCCTGTAGAACCTTCAAATTAAAGCATGCCCGCTGAGTGCTGTACATTTTAACGATTGATTGGTTTCAATATATGCTCATATAAACCTCTACCTCGATTTATATTTACTGTACAAGAGGTTTGTAAACATGGTTAATTAGAAACTATGTTAAAAAAAATTGAATTTACTTTTAAAATTGGGAAACTTTAACTTTGAAAGTAGGACACGAACAAATGGGCCCTAACTGACGCAAGCTTGTAAACTCTCCGGCTCGCGGAAACCGCGCTCACTGTGTCCTTCAAACACCAACCTAAACTCATAAATCAACCCCGGTATCGCGAGATTTAAACATTATGGTCAAGCCCAAACAGTGTTAGCGAAATAAACGTAATATTCTTTAACGATTTAGCTATAACTTAACTTTTCCCATTTAACTTTTTTTTATGTTTGGTCCGCATTCAATGATTGACTATGGGCTGAACTTGTCTACTGAATAAACATTAATGCTTTGTACTGATATCAACCAACAGCCTGTTTTATCTTTCAGACTGATAACACTTCAAAATAAAAAGTGCTAAATACATGCATAAGCACTTACTGCTACAAAACAGAATGGAAATACTCATCATCCAACTCTTTATTCTGATGTGATGTCACACTTACATGTAGGCCTACATATTACAAATGCATGAAACTCAACCTTCTTTCAATAGACTACAGTATTGAAACAATTGCACACAATCATTGTAGGCCTATACAAATAAAATACTAACTATTGACAGGACAAGCTACTTATTTAACTACATTATGTAAGTAAGTTGTCCGAGACAATGATAGATATTGTAATTGATTTGCAAAGTAAAGTAATAGCTTTCCATATTATTACATATATGTATATATATATGAAGGGGTGTAGCTAGATTAGCTAGTAACTATTATGGCCAGATTAGCTGGAAGCTCCCGGCTCGCCCAGTAGAGTCCTGGCTCCGTTCTGCCAGTCCAGAACACTGTCCAGTGGACATTGTCCTTCCTGTCAGAGGGCAGAGATAAGATGTATCAGACAAAACCCAAGAAGATAAGAGCTGTGTTCAATTTGGTTCACTTGTTCCCATATTCCCTAATCTCCAATAAAGTCAACATTGACTATACAGTAGATTATTTGGGGAGTAGGGTTGCCAATTTTCTGTCGATCAAAAGAGGGACAAAAGATGACATGCTAGTCGAACGCCATCTTTTGGCCTGCGTGGTGCCATGGTGGGGGTATGTTGTTGGTGTTGTTGAATATACACAGTACATTCATATTCTTTCTTTTTTTAATCCATATTCGCAGGTTTATCCTTAATTACACATGCCAAACTTACCAAACAGGGTCGCAGGTATTGGCGTATTTAAACTACAACTGACGTGAAACTATAGCCCGTGACGTGATCAGAACAACTCCTGTTGTATCAGTATTGTAAGCGTTACGTATCTTTGATCAGACTAGAGTAGGGCGGTCCCTGATTGGAAAAAAAAACAATTTAGCCCCTTATAGGGGACTTCCCGGCTAATGTGGCACAGTGGAGAACCGAAGATGTAAGGTGTGGAATATGGGGAGATGGGACATTTATTACTAGCTTGAAACCTTCGTGAGGTTATAGGTAGGTTGGGGTAATAGGTTGCAGGAGTGTTGTGGGGAGGTCATGCTAAGGGCAGGTTGGTAGGTGGAGGGTCGAGGGGGGCTACCTGGTTAACGAGCTTCTGGTCTGCTCCATGGGCCACCAGCAACTCTATCAGTTTAACACCGTTGACCCTCACAGCGTCATGAAGAGGACTGTCTCCTTCCTGAAATAAAACAACAAGTTATTGTGCTGTGTGTCTGTTTAAGTGTGTGTGTGTGTGTGTGTGTGTGTGTGTGTGTGTGTGTGTGTGTGTGTGTGTGTGTGTGTGTGTGTGTGTGTGTGTGTGTGTGTGTGTGTGTGTGTGTGTGTGTGTGTGTGTGTGTGTGCGTCTGTTTAATCGTGTGTTTGTGTGTCTGTTTAATCGTGTGTGTGTGTGTGTGTGTGTGTGTGTGTGTGTGTGTGTGTGTGTGTGTGTGTGTGTGTGTGTGTGTGTGTGTGTGTGTGTGTGTGTGTGTGTGTGTGTGTGTGTGTGTAAGTCTTTTTACCTTGTCTACAGCATTTATCTCGGCTCCACAGCGAATTAAATGCTCAACAAAGTCGTAATGACCAATTCTCACCGACACGTGGAGAGGTGTACTGTCCATCTACACACACACACACACACACACACACACACACACACACACACACACACACACACACACACACACACACACACACACACACACACACACACACACACACACACACACACACACACACACACACACACACACACACGACTAGTGAGCGATGAGTTTAATCCTAATCCTATTGCTCCTAATCTATGAGTTTAATTTCTTTATCTAATCTATGTGTATCATATTTAGTAATATAATCTATGAGTTTGTCATTTGTTACATTCTGTTGGGATTCGTGCCATGTTGCATCAGCATCCACGTCCTTGTTTGAACATTCTCTATTTTTGTATCAGACACTGTCATCCATGTGTCATTCATATAACTTGTTATGAATTAGGTTGTCTCTGCTTAGCTGTTTTGTCATTCACACCGGGGGCATGATCTGCCCTTGAACAGACTGTGCTGGGTGTATCTGAATCAAGTTTGACTCTCTATTCGGGAGATACTGCCTTGTGTCACAATGGTTTCCAGGCGTGCTTTTGCTTAGAGAAACGATCCAGAACCGGAGAACTCTGCCACATTAGGCGACAGATAGAAAAAAAGAACGTAACACATACATTTCATGTTATCGAAGAGTCTCCCTTTCAATCTTACATGAGAGTTTAGTTTTATCTGCGAATTTAATTCATGCTCATCTAATCTTTGAATCTGTCTGCGTTAATCTAATCTCGGTGTGTATACCTTGTCTTTATCGGAGGTAGCAGCCCCGTTATCGAGGAGGAGCTCCAGGACTGACAGACAGCCCCCCCTACAGGCAGCATGGACACATGACGAGCCCAGCTTCCCCAGGAGAGAGGAGGCCAAGGGAGTGCCAAGGAGGGGAGGGGAGAGGAGGGGACAAGATAAGAGAGGACGAGGAGGAGTAGAGAAGACATTTAGCCTAATAAGTTTAGTATCTAATAATGTAATGTAATCTACTAGTAATTGTATTAGCAATAGAACCTTGTCCCTCATGTGGACGTCAGCTTTGGCTTCCACCAGTCTCCGGGCGACCTCTATGTGACCCCGAAAGCACGCTTTGTGGAGACCGGTCCTCTGGAACTACAGGAGATCACTGGCTTGTTAGCCTGAACAACTCAATGGCTTGCACTCACTGATACTGTACTTTTCTCAATGTTTCCTGCCAAAGTGTCACCGCAATCTGCAAGCACTGTATGGCTCATGCTAGCCCTCTGTGACTCTTATCACCGCCATGTGCAATCATACACTGCTAATATAGCTACCCCATTCTACCGGATGTGTTGCTAATATTGCTAGCATTGAATAGCTAGCATTACTATAAGTGTGTGGCTATTGTGGCTGGCAGTGTGTGGCAAATATGCTAGCATGTGTGGCTAACGCTACTATCCCTCTGTGACCAGCCGAGCTAGCTGTGTACGGCTCGTATAGCTTTCTTCCAATGACCGTCCTTGCTAGTATTGTGCGGCTTGGTGTTGCTAGCGATGTGTAACTAGTTGGGTTTGGGAGCTTTGTTGGTGTTGCCTGGTCACCCACGTTGTCCTGGGAATTGATGTCTCCTCCGTCCTTGAGGAACTTCTCGATGACAGGCAGCTGGTTATGCTCACAGGCCTTGAAGAAGTCATCCTCGTCCACATAGTAGGGCTGGGAGAGAGGGAGAACCTTCAGGGTGGCTGTGGTGGAGCCCTATGAGGCTGAAACTGCGGGTCAATTATTCGGCTGTACAAAAATAATTGACATGAAGTAGTTCTAGAACAACCTTTAGTGCCTACTATGGTAAATGGTAAATGCATTGCATTTATACAGCGCTTTTATTCAAAGTGCTTTACAATATTGCCTGACATTCATCCATTCACGCACACACTCACACACCGACGGCGGAGTCAACCATGCAAGGCGACAGCCGGCTACAGTCGGCCTCGCCACGTGACCTACCAGCAGCGGTGCAGCGGCAGGGACGGGCTTCGAGGCAGTAGTCTTCCTCTCTCTCTTGCTCTTCCTCAGCAGCATGATGTTGTTGAGGTCATCCAGCGTCTCCAACACCAGCTTCCCTGCCTTGTCGGTCTGGAGAACAATCTCTACATGATGCCCCTTTTTTCTTTTTTAAATCAGCTCATTTACTTTGCATTCAAACCAGGAGTGAATCACGATTCTGAGCCCGGAGAAGGATATTGTAGTCCTAAACGCTGGATGAAGATATACAGCAGTAGTCATGTGACCACTGGAGGAAGATATGTAACGAGTGGAGGAAGATATCACAGTCATGCGACTAACTGTCTGACAGAGGGGCCGCCCAGGCGAAAAGAGGGGCCAACCTGTCTCACCTTCAGGTTGATGACCGTGTCTGTCTCTGTGCTCCTGGTCGTCGTCTCTCCTTTCTCCTGGGCCACCGATAGCTCGTACCCCCCGTACTACAGAGAGAGAGGGAGATGGAGATAGAATGATTAAGGGATGGTAGAGGAGTGACAGAATAATGGAGGGATGATAGAAAACGGACAGAATGATTGAGGGCTGACAGGGAATGACAGAAAAATTAGGGATGTCGACACTTTTTATGACTGGCTCCTGCTCCGGAAAGATGAGACCTCCTCCTACACAGGAATGTTGTGTGTGTGTGTGTGTGTGTGTGTGTGTGTGTGTGTGTGTGTGTGTGTGTGTGTGTGTGTGTGTGTGTGTGTGTGTGTGTGTGTGTGTGTGTTGTGTGTGTGGTGGTGTGTGTGTGTGTGTGTGTGTGTGTGTGTGTGTGTGTGTGTGTGTGTGTGGCCGACAGAGGAAGGGAGTGTTGGTGTGAGAGAGAATCTGGGTTATGTTAGGAAGAGCCATATATCTTGTATTACAAGTATACACTTTCACCACAACAGCAATACTCTACCATGTACGAAAACACAAACAAACACACTGACTGAAAGGCAGATGGATAGACGGATAGAGAGATGGATAGAGAGAGAGAGAGAGAGAGAGAGAGAGAGAGAGAGAGAGAGAGAGAGAGAGAGAGAGAGAGAGAGAGGGAGAGAGAGAGAGAGAGAGAGAGAGAGAGGAGAGAGAGAGAGAGAGAGAGAGAGAGAGAGAGAGAGAGAGAGAGAGAGAGAGAGAGAGAGAGAGAGAGAGAGAGAGAGAGAGAGAGAGAGAGAGAGAGAGATGAATAGATTGATAGACAGATAGACAGATAGACAGATAGACAGATAGATAGACAGATAGCAACAGGTGGACGTGTCTATATTGATGTAAATTTATTGGTGAGAAATCAGGTTTCAAAGAGGTGGGAGGTCAGGTACTTCGAGGAGGTTAACGGCGCCCAGACACTGAGTAACCTTCAAACACACACGTACACATCACACACCTCTCTCTCTCTCTCTCTCTCTCTCTCTCTCTCTCTCTCTCTCTCTCTCTCTCCCTCTCTCTCTCTCTCTCTCTCTCTCTCTCTCTCTCTCTCTCTCTCTCTCTCTCTCTCTCTCTCTCTCTCTCTCTCTCTCTCTCTCTCTCTCTCTCTCTCTCTCTGCTCTCTCTCTCTCTCTCTCTCTCTCTCTCTCTCTCTCCTCTCTCTCCTCTCTCTCTCTCTCTCTCTCTCTCTCTCTCTCTCTCTCTCTCTCTCTCTCTCTCTCTCTCTCTCTCTCTCCTTCTCTCTCTCTTCTCTCTCCCTCTCTCTCCTTGTCTCTCTCTCTCTCTTATTGGTGAGAAATCAGGTTTCAAAGAGGTGGGAGGTCAGGTACTTCGAGGAGGTTAACGGCGCCCAGACACTGAGTAACCTTCAAACACACACGTACACATCACACACCTCTCTCTCTCTCCCTCTCCCTCTCCCTCTCTCTCTCTCTCTCTCTCTCTCTCTCTCTCTCTCTCTCTCTCTCTCTCTCTCTCTCTCTCTCTCTCTCTCTCTCTCTCCTCTCTCTCTCTCTCTCTCTCTCTCTCTCTCTCTCCTCCCCTCTCTCTCTCTCTCTCTCTCTCTCTCTCTCTCTCTCTCTCTCTCTCTCTCTCTCTCTCTCTCTCTCTCTCTCTCCGTCAGGCAGCTGCCAGTCTGACCTCAGTTAAAACACAAATAGACGTAACTACCTTAAACACACTCCTCTGCTTACCGAAAACACCCCATCTTCGTCACACCTGCCCTCCTCATCCTCCACTTCGTCCTCTATCCCGTCCCCCAATGTCTCCCATGTCAAGCCAAGATCTGACCTGCCAACCAGATCACACTAGATGCAACTTCTTAAACCGGATAACACAAGATTACACCAGAAAAAACAAGATGACAGCAGATTCAACAGAACCTCACCATTACATCACACCACATTAAATAAACCAGATGGTTACAATCTGTGTGAGTTAAAAATATGTGAAATATGTCCAAATTGTGTTAACCATTTCAGACTTCCAGATCCAGTCAAGACACACTTTGTAAGTGTCTTTCCATTCCAATAGAATGGATGGATTGGATTAAATACCCGATCAGGATAAGGATGGGAAATCATTTAAGGATGATAGCATTAGTAATACCCATGTCCACAGAAAGAGATCTTACCTTTGTGTGCCCATCCTGACAGTGTGAAAAAAATATCTGAATGGTGAACAACCTCTCTCTGTCTTAAAACCTCTCTCCCTCCCTCTAACCCTCTCAGTTAACCTCGCTCCCTTCTGCTGACCCTCTCTCTTAAACTCTCCTTTCGTCCCTCTATCGTTCTAACCTAACCTCCCCAACTCTCTCTCACTCTCTCCCTCTCTCACTCCCCCTCTCTCTCCTCCCTCTCCCTCTCTCTCTCTCTCTCTCTCTCTCCTCTCTCTCTCTCTCTCTCTCTCTCTCTCCCTCCCTCTCTCTCTCTCTCTCCCTCTCTCTTCTCTCTCCCCTCTTCCTCTCCTCTCTCGTTCTCCTCTTCTCCTCTTCCTCCTCCTCTCTCTCCCCTCTCTCTCCTCTCTCTCCCTCTCCTCTCTCTCTCTCTCTGTCTTCTCCATTCTCCCTCTCTCTCTCTCCCTCTCTCTCTCTCTCCCTCTCCTCTTCTCTCTCTCTCTCCCTCTCTCTTCTCTTCTCCTCTCTCTCTCTCCTCTCGCTCTGACTCTCTCATCTCTCTCTCCTCTCTCTCTTCTCTCTCTTCTCTCTCTCTCTCTCTCCTCTCTCTCTCTCTCCTTCTCTCCTCTCTCTCACTTCCTCCCCTCTCTCCTCTCTCTCCCCTCTCTCCTTCTCTCTCTCCCCTCTCTCTCTCTCTCTGTCTCTCTCTCCCTCTCTCTGCTCTCTCTCTCTCTCTCCTCTCTCTCTCCTACTCTCTCTCTCTCTCTCCCTCTCTCTCTCCCTCTCTCTCTCTCTCTCTCTCTCTTCCTCTCTCTCTCTCCCTCTCCCTCTCTCTCTCTCTCCCTCTCTCTCTCTCTCTCTCTCTCCCTCTCTCTCTCTCTCTCTCTCTCTCTCTCTCTCTCTCTCTCTCTCTCTCTCTCTCTCTCTCTCTCTCTCTCTCTCTCTCTGTTTTTCTCAATTCAATTTATAATAGAATTATTGTCAGGGGAAATCGATATTTACTTCAACAAAGCAGAGTAAAAACCAGGCCTAAGGATAGGAAAATTACAATGTTGACTTAAAATCGACAATATAAACATTGTAATATATAAAAAAACTAAAGTTAATTCTCCTTGTTGTTCTTCTTCTCCTTGTCATGTTCTTATTCTTCTTGCTGTTAAATGTTTTAAAAGTAGGAGACCAAGGACTGTTAACTTGTTTACAAGTAAGAGACTGGTTCTGTTGAATGGTTTACAAGTACGAGACCGGAGTCTGTTAACTGGTGAACACAGCTCATAGGAAGTAAGGCACTGGAAATTGGGTTTCAATTCATGATATATACATTTCATATATATATATATATTTTGTTTTTCCATATATTTAACCAGTCCAATGGACAGATGAACAGATAAAGAGACATACCTGCCCAATAGAGACATATGTTTAACAAGTCCAGTGTACAGATGAACAGATAAACAGAGACATTTCTGTTCAGGATTGTAGGCCTCGGCTATTAATAGCTGCCATCGACCTCAGCGTCCCCTGCTGGTGGAAAGTTGGACCTGCAGAGAACCACTCGGCACACAGACAGACAGACTTTCAGAGACAGACTGACAGAATATAAAAGAGAACAGGACGTTATGTAACAGCTGGCTGTTCCTTACATAACCCAGTCTCTCCCTCTCACACCAACACTCCCTTTCTCTGTTGGTCGGCCGGCCACAAACACGCACCGCACACACACACACACACACACACACACACACACACACACACACACACACACACACAGCACACACACACACACACACACACACACACACACACACACACACACACACACACACACACACACACACACTTGGACTAGTTTCTCGCTCCCTCTCCCTCCCTCTGCTGGAATTCGAAATGTGTTTGGGATATTTGTTGTCATGTGATCTCTTTGGACCAATAATCTGCTGTCAAACATAATTCCTCATACGTGTATCCCCCTTCTGATCCATCTGTCCATCTATCTGTCTCCCAATCTGTTTTATTTTTCTATTCTCTACTTGTCGGTTTTTTCCCACGCGTAAACCTGTTTATAATTCTGTCAGTGGTCTGTTACATCTGTCATGTCCGGCAAGATGCAAAATAATATTTATATTTGAAGCGAGTGAATAAATACAGCCCTCTACTACATTCACACTTTGTGTGCTTTGCTCGTGCTAATATTGGTTGGTCTTTGTTTGTCTGCGCGTTTGCTAGGCTGAGTTATGGGGAAGATGCTACGTCTGCTTGAAGCGAAACATGGTTTGTTTACTTGTTTTCTTGCCAGCCACATATTTCAGACAGCCAATCAGAGACAGGCAGGGAAAGGGACAATCAGCAAGATTGAGGATAATGCATTAATTCATGCAAAAATACATCAGTTTGGGAATAAGGCATTTGCATTTTCTGTTCCCCCCCCACTTTGGAACATGTGCCAAAAATATTTAAAGGTTAATGTTTATTACCCCAAGCCCTCAGCTTAGCTTCCCTTCATGCAATTGTTGTCAGTTGATGTGAAATGTTTTTTACTATTTTCCTTTCAAGTTTCTATTATATGTTGTAACAGTCTTCACATTTTGGTACTGCCATCTTTGCCGGGTATTTTTGGCAAAACGAAAGCAAGCACAGGTCACCGAACAGTATTATATGAAGTAATTTTGAGAATGCAAGGCTCAAGAAACTTGAACAATATAAATCTTTAAAGTTTATTTAGGGAAGATAAAAGGAGCAGTCTTTCATTGCAATACAAAAATATCTGAAACCATTGGTATATCAACTTCCTATGAACCCATAATAGACATTAGCAACGTGGGCTTTTAGCTCAGTGGCGACTGGCCACCCATAACATGTCCCGTTGCCCCAACATTGCTGCGCAACCCACTCTGGCCCTCCAGAAGTTGACCAAAAATGGATGCATCTTGCAAACTTCCAGTGATACAATTCACAAGTTATGTCAACATAAAAGTTTCAGAACCAAAGCCTGGGTCAATAAAGGAAAAGTACTTCTACAAACAACCTCACTTCATCCATTTCAATCCATCTCTCTTTCATTCTCTCTTTCATATCCCTCCCTTTCAATCTCTGTCTCCTGTATTGAGGAAACATCTTTAAGAATCTGTTGAACTGTACAGCTGAGTTTTCACTCACCTCAATCTCTCCCCTTAACTGGCAACATTTATCTTTCCTATTTTAGCATAACAATAAAAGGACATTAAGTGCAATGAAGGTAAACCCTTAAAAATGTATACATATTCAGCTATAAGTGTCAACAGCTTCTACATACTTTTGAGAAACACGCAGGACCTAAATATTCAGCTTCAGGGATATTAAACCTTAAACCATTATCCAAGCCCCACATAACCTCATTAATATGGAGCACAGCCTTGACTCATTCTCAGTGCTTCTCCAGCTTAAAATAACACTTATTTAAAACGGATGATACCTTAATATTTAGCAAATCAAAAAAACAAAAGAGGATATTAAATCACTCCAAGCAACTGGCTAACAGTGGACATAACGGACTACAGGCTAGCTAACTGCGGTACAGAATTCCCCCATTGGCTTCCCGGCTAGCTAACGGACTAAAAGTGGCGCTTACAGCAGGCTAGCTGACCATTACAGGCTAGCTAACTGGCTTTCAGTCTAACTAACTATCTTACAGACTAGCCTACTAACAAAAGCCCAGCTAACTGCCATTGAGACTACGCTTCTCTCTGCAAATTAAATACAGACTGGTATCCTATTCCACTAGCCGCTAAGTGGAAGCCGATGACATTAAGATTAACATAGCCCAGGCTACGATCCCCGTGCTTTAGGCTTCGCCAATCGCTAATACATTGTAGACTACATTCACCACCAGCATTGTCTAGGCTACAACCACCACTAATTTGTTCTAGGCTATGATAACAGCATACTGAAGGCTACAAACAACATTTTTCTAGGCTACAATCACTGCTAACATGTTCTAGGGTACAACTAAATCTAGCATGTTCTAGGTAATAATCACCACTAGCATGCTGTAGCCTATATGTTCAAGTTCAGAGTCCCACTCAACGGAAACTATGGCATGGTTAGAATAAAGTGCAAAGGATTAAAGGACAATGTCACATTTCGTCTTTGAATAATGTTGATGACGTACCACATGAATGAACATTTTCCGGCCCGACTTTCTTCGGGCCTTGGGCTGGCGTGTACATTTCTGCACATCTTGATGGAGGGTAAGGCACTAATTTTGGATTTGGGCTTATAGATTACAGCATAAGTTAAGGCACTCGCATCGTCAGGTTTTACGAATGGCATCTTAACAATTTGGAACACATCTTGTTCGGTGAGACGATGCCGCTTGGTAAAACCAGCGCTTGGTGAAACTTCCGCAAGACATTGTATTGTCTAAAACCCAATCGTCCTTTAGAATACTTTGGAATATATTTTGAATATCAAGGCGTTGATCTTCGCAGAGAGCTTGAGGAATACTTGAGGGTGAAACTGTGCATATCGCTGGGCATTAGATGCAAGGGGCCGAAGGTCAGTAGTTAGCAATACAAAGTAAGGTGCAGAAGAGCAGTAGTTAGAACTAGAAGTAATGTGCATTCAGGAGGGCTTATCATTTCCTGCAGGTGATTCCCGTTTTCATTTCTGTAACTCATGTGCAGGTGAAACCTAAGTCAACTCATGTTAGTCTTGATTGCTGTGATGCAATAGGTGAGACTAACGTAAAGTTCTTCATCAAAGCCTGTTTGACCTGTACGAGGTCCAGGGCGCGCTGGAGGGGGTTCTGCCGTCACCAGTAGGGGGCGCTGTTCTCTATGCGGCCCCAGCTCTGCCACCCTGGGAAGACTCCGGTTGATGTCCTAGGACTTCCAAACTGGTCACACTCTGCGTACCTCCCTCCTTCCAGCTTCTCCACCACCTCCTCCAGCCCTCTGGACTTGGGGCTAGGGTTCGGCTCCGGCTCGGAAGGGACCAGGCCGTAGTTGCTGCCATGGTTATTGTCCCAGAAGACCTCGTCCTGAGCCTTGTAACAGATGCAGAACTCCACCCGTTTGGAGGACTCCCCCACTGCCTCCGGTAGCGAGATGTCGAAGGAGAAAGTGTCGGTGTCGGGACAACTGTACACGTTGTTCAGGTACAGACACGGAACGTCCTGGAAGGAGACCCACGAGTCGAAGGTGATCCGGACTGACACTGACTTTTCAAAGCTGACGTTTTGGACCTTGATGGTACCGGAGAGAGAGCCGTCTTGGACAGAACAGTTCTCCAGGGAGACCTGCTGGGCTTTCAGGCGCTGACGGAGGTCCAGGTAGTCTTCAAAGGGTGGAGTGAAGTCCAGGACAAGACCACTCGAGTCCAAGATGTTCGAACCTGACAGAAAATAAAGTGATTGGTAAGCGCTGGACATGAACAACTAACATGAGAAACAACTCATGTCAAATTGTATTTGAGAAACATCAGCTTGTTAAGGTTCCTCTATAGTCCCTGAGTATTACAGTCTTACTGCGCGCTCTACTTCAGTCTGCCCAATCTCGTTCTTTATCAAAACATCTCGTCCTTTCCTTTAGCTGTTGTCTGGACACCAGCTATAGACACTCCAGATAGTCTGTTAGGAGATTGTTGTCATGGTCACCAAATTATTTCTATCGATCCAGAACTGCTGATGACCTCGTCCCTGCATATCACCTGTCCCTCATCCTGCCTGCGGATTGGCTGACAGAACACCGAGACTCAACTACCTGTGTTTTCTTCTTGCCTCAGTCTGGCCAGGGCTCCCTCTATGTCCGAGAGGTGGAACTGCAGCTCGGCCAGGGGGTCATCCTCCTTGTAGAAGATGATGTCAGCGAGGGCCAGGCCGTGAGCGTCCGCAAACACCACCTGCTTCTTCCTGGGCGGCGCGGCCTTGCTTGAGGTCAACCGCCCGCCGCCGCCGGCCACGGGCCGTCCTGAGACCTCGTAACCATGGTTACCGCCGGCGTGCCCGGGGGCCAGACAGGGCCGCAGATCCTGGCATCGGGGGTAAAGTGTGTTCGCCAGGCGGCAGTTGTCATAGTTACCAAGAAAGGAGCGCAGCGGCGGGGAGCTAGCCAGGCAGACTCTCATTGCCATGTCGACGGGCATCATGGGAGGGTATGTCAGATGAAGAGCCCTAAAGAAGAGGAAGAGGAAGAAGAAGACGAAAAAGAAGACGAAGACAGAAAGAAAGAAAGAAAGAAAGAAAGAAATAAGGAAAGGAAGAAAGAATATTGAAATTGCTCTATGACGAAACCTGTGTACCCTCAGGACTTCCTTGTTTCTGTATATTGGTGCTACTGTCCCATGTCTACCTGGTTCAGCGTTGACCAAACATCGACTACACAGTAGCTTTACAATAATATTACGTTTCTATATTACATTTAATCATACTATCGTAATAGCTACATTTTTTTTCAATGGAACCAATCACTAGGTTCATATATTTGGGGGCTATGCGTGTCCTGCCAGTGTCAGAGGCCTTCCACCATCTTTGCACTTAATTTGAAAAGTCGGACAACAGCGAATATTATACTTAAATATTTCCATTTTATCTCTTTCAATAAGGTTATGGAATTCCTGTGTAATCAACGACATCCCGACCTGGGACGTTTAGCATAAATACGCTCAGAAAGCGTCAGAACAACGCCGAGTCTGAAGTTGCGCAGTTTTCGACTTTGTTGCGATCATGTCGCTGTCATATCCCAAAAACCAACACACATCTCACCTGGTGCAATGCATCGGCCACACTGGTTGCACCGAATACAATTCAAGGAATCCCTCGATGTTCGCTCAACAGACGTGAGGAACAGCGGCCAGAACTTGTAGGCGTCTTTCCCATGCAGACACCTGGCTCTCATTCCAGCACACGCCCCCGTCCAGCGGACCGCCTCAGCCTAATGGCACGTCCTCGGCTCGGCCAGGGCTCCGCGCTCCGCTGGCTCGCTGCTACCCGGACATGACGACACGGGAGAGGCGACGCTTCGGCCACCACGTACGCACAAGTCGTTTATTGTATAGTCATTTTGTTATTTTCATTCGGCCATATGATGTTTTAAATTGCATGGTTGATTAATGCTCAACATTATCCCTGGGCTGGCAATGATTATGTTTATAGCTGTATTTTTTTTATCTTTCAGATTATTTATTTTACTTTTCAAAGGTATGCCTATCTATTTATATCGGTTATAAATTAATGTTCCTTTTTTGTGTTTGATTGTATTATATATCGTTACTTTGATAATGTGAAACTGTCTGACTGCTTTAATATGAACACATCTGATTGTAGGCTATATACACTACTACTGACAAAGTATACATATGATTAACTCTCATGTCTTTATGCTACTGAAATATAATCATATCGTATCCCATATCACACTCACTATTTTAGCAGCTTCACACGTCCAAATCAATGTGAATTTGCAAGATTTAGACTGGCTCATGTTTAATTTATAATAATATCAATCAAGTAGGCTAGCACATATCGCAATTAGCGATATCTCAATTTACGACAATGACTAATAGGCCTACAAAAACCACAATCATATCAATGTATCAGATTCAAGTCAATATAGAAAAATCATTCTAAATACTAGGCCTACTGCAAAATAGTCAAGAACAGTCTATATACAACGGACACCTAGTCTACAATAAAAAGGTTTTTATTAACTTGTCTGATAAGAGACAGACTGTCAGGCTGCCTGGGCAACTGTGCTTTAATACTTTGGTTACATCTTTGTCCTCTCCATCATCTTCATCACCAACAGTAAAACATAAGTGCGGACTGAAGTTGTGCAACACGTAAAATAAAATACACACACCATTACATCACGTATAATACATTTGACAAAACAAACTGTAAATGGTTATTTGTTGTGCTTAGAACATGACATGTAAAATATTCCATACTATACATGACATCTGAAAATGTACACTTTACCGAACATGACATATGGCCTTGGAATTCCTTGTGTTGCCTTACAAAAGAGTACCAACTCTAAACTACAGATGGAACTCTAAACGGCAGATTGGTACCAACTCTAAACTACAGATGGGTATGAACTCTTAAAGGTTGGGTATGGAATTCTCTTTTTTGGCCATTTTTGCAAAATTACTTGAAATCCTTATCATACACCCACTTACAGCCACTGAGTTAGAAGTACTGACATGGAAATTAAACAAGTCAATCATCTGTGGAACGGGCAGGGCTCGAAAAACTCCAGCCAATGATTCCCAGACCCACCAAGTGGCATTGGACAAGAAGTATGTCAATCAAACGGTCGTACTGCACTCCCCCTCCCCCGCTCGTGACCCCTTCGTGCACGTACTCAAAGCTCGTCACCCAGAGCAAGCTTCTGTTTGTTGTTATCCTGCGGTAGCTACTGGAGCTAGCTAACTAGCTAATGGCTCGCTCTCACGCATCTGTGTTCGCTCGTGCACAATTGCGCGTCCATGTACTTGGAATGGGTGGAGTCAGAGTCAGCGTTGAAGGAGAGGGGGTAGGACCATTTGAGTTGTGTACTTTCAAAATCTGCTGGCGTTTCGCAAATCCCATACCCAACCTTTAACTTCAGATGGAACTATAAACTACAGATAGAACTGTAAACTACAGATGGTTAAGAACTCTAAACTACAGATGGAACTCTCAATGACAGATGGAACATTATACGACAGATACAGATGGAACTCAAAACTACAGATGGAGCTCGAAACTAGACCTCTAAACTACAGATGGTAAAAGGATAGCACAGATGAAGTTCTAAACAACAGATGGAACTCAAAACTACAGATGGAAAAACACACGACAGATGGGTATGGACACTAAGCTACACACAGGTTAGAACTCTAAACGACTGATGGAACTCTAAACCACAGATGGATACAAACTCTTAACAACAGATGAGTAAGAACACTAAACTAAAGATGAAACACTTAGATGAAGGAGTTCTAAACTACAGATGGAAATCGAAAACTACAGATGGGTAACACGTCAAGCACAGACGCGTTAGAGCTCTGAGCTCTCCGTACCTTGGGACTAGCATTCCGTCCTGCTACAGTCAGAGCTGCCCGACACGGTTCCTGAAAGGAGTGTTTTAATACTGCAACACATCACGAGGGGGCGCTCTCACACCACCAGCCCTAACACTGACAACATCGTATGGCTTAACTGCAACACAATTAGCATTGAAACAACATTAAAAGTAATACTGTTTGGCTCCACCTGGTAATGTTCATTATGCAAAACAGAAAAAAAACTTAGATCAATAACATCCTCCATTAGCCTACTATTGTCGTCACCGTGGCAACCTATCTGGCAGCACAGCTGTCCAATCAGATTGTTTTGGTTATAATTTGAATACACCCAGCAAAAAAGGGCAAAAAATATATCGCAACAGCCACAGCCAATAATCTGCACTTCATAGTTTCCAAAGATTGCTCAGTGTTACCATGCCAACCAGGTTAGTCGGTCGCGGTTGGTTAACGTCATTAACCAGCAGGTGGTGACCAGCAGACCATTTTAACCAGGTTGATATGGTAACCAGCGATGGAGCCATTTATGAATGGGTCACACATGTGAAGTTGAGAACGTTAAAGTGAAGCATAGCTGATAGCTTATTTAATAGTATTTGGTATATTTGAGTCGTTTGGTTCTTAGGAATAGTACGTATTTGTTTAGAATAAGGCTTAAACAGTGCAAACTGACCTTCCCATCATACTTCATATACATCTACCCTGACGTGCCACATAAATACAAAAATACTATCACAAAGGCACTGCGTGGTGTTTGAAACGGTGAAGCGGGCGGCTGTCAAACAGCCTCAACATAAGACCAGCAGTCCCCATCCCAAGCTGTCTCTGAGCTCCGCTGGTCATGTCTTGGTCAACATAACCAGCTTCCTCTTTGCTCTGCTGGTCATGTCTTGGTCAACATCACCAACCGGCTCTGAGCTCCGCTGGTCATGTCTGGTTCAACATCACCAACCGGCTCTGAGCTCCGCTGGTCATGTCTTGGTCAACATCACCAACCGGCTCTGAGCTCCGCTGGTCATGTCTTGGTCAACATCACCAACCGGCTCTGAGCTCCGCTGGTCATGTCTGGTTCAACATCACCAACCGTCTCTGAGCTCTACTGGTCATGTCTTGGTCAACATTTCCAACCGTCTCCGAGTTATACTGGTCATGTCTAGATTACACACACACACACACACACACACACACACACACACACACACACACACACACACACACACACACACACACACACACACACACACACACACACACTACAGACATATGTTGATCTGCTTGGCTAACTCGCGGTCCAGGTCGAGGATGAGGCGGTCAAAGTCCTTCAGGCTCAGTCTGCAGCTGAACGGAGCGTCAAACTCCTCCATGAATATCCGTCCCGAAGACCACGCCTCCTCCTTCTTCTCCTCCTCGTCGCTCCCTGGAACACAAAAATAAGAGACGAGGTTGGAGAAGAGGAGCCACCACCAACAGATATTTGTATTATTCTAGACACTTTTTCAGATTACTCAAAACTTTAATTAGAAAAAAAACACACCTTCTTCACTCCCGCTTCCAGCAACTTCATCATAATCTGCATCCTGTCCAGACAGGAAGTCCCTCCCGCAGACACTCCAGTCACCAGCGTAGCGATTGATTGGTGGAGGGCTGTCCAATCGGGCAAGACCGCGCCCCCGACGAGAAACAACCACTTGCTGATTGGGGTTCTGTGGCAGAGCCAATCGTAGAGCAGCACGGCTCGGCTGCTGGCCCAGGGGGTTGTGGGTAATGGCCGGGGAGGGCGGTGATGGAGGAGGAGACGGGTTTGAGCAGTAGAGAGGAGCTGCGTCCACTTCCTCCTCCTCCGGATCTCGGCCCGACGGAACTGCAGCAAAACAATTCAGAAACCAGTTCAATAACCTCTTGAACTGCTTAAAACACAGAGCAGGTACATGTTCTACAGGTAAAGAACCACCGGTTCTCCTTTGGGCTAGTGACACAGTATGAGTGTCTGGTAAGTAGGTCTACTCTACAGCTAACTAACCATCACCTGGAGGTGTTGGTCAGTAGGTCTACAGCTAACTAACCCTCCTCCTGGAGGTGATGTTTAGTCTTACCGGGCCACAGCGCCAGCAGGTAGTGCAGCACCTCGATGTGGCGCTTAAAGTCCACCGCCGTGACCGGCGGGCTGTCCTTGCCCCCCTCCCTCCCCCCCTCCCGGGCCGCCGGCACCCCGTCGGCGGAGGCCAGGAGCACCGGGCCGAAGCACACGGCCAGGTTCTGGGGGGTCATCCTGTTGGAGGACCTGAAGGAGGCCACCAGGCTGAGGTGGTCCAGCAGCAGCGACAGAGTGGCCTGGAGGGGAGAGGGAGACACACATTTAAGTATTTCTATGTACACACAGTAGTACACATTCATGGATTGATACTTTATAATCACACACAGTAGTATGCATTCAAGTAGTTCAACGTTCATGTATTTACACATAGGTAGTAGACTTTATATTTGACCACACATTATTTCGGTCTTTCCAATACGAAGCTTTGACTTGGATCGAGAGAGAGAGAGAGAGAGAGAGAGAGAGAGAGAGAGAGAGAGAGAGAGAGAGAGAGAGAGAGAGAGAGAGAGAGAGAGAGAGAGAGAGAGAGAGAGAGAGAGAGGAGAGAGAGAAGAGAGAGGGAGAGAGGAGGGAAGGGAGGGAGGGGGAGGGAGGGAGGGAGAGGAGAGGGAGAGAGAGAGAGAGAGAGAGAGAGAGGAGAGAGAGAGAGAGAGGAGAGAGAGAAGAGAGAGGGAGAGAAGGATCATCCTCTCTCTAGCGCCCCCTACCTTCTCTGGGGGGGGCAGGCAGTCCAGTAACTCCACCGGGCTGCTGACAGAGCCAGAGGGGGCGGGGCATGAGGGGGCGGGGCCAGTCTGCAGGGGGCGGAGTCTCATGGCGGCCAGCACATCGTCATAGAGACGGCCGGTGATGAGGGGGGAGGGCAGAGCTCTGAGGTAGTCCTTTAATATACCTGCAGCACACAGCATTAATAAATACACAGGACCATCAAATACGCAACATTATTAAATACACGGTACTATTCCCTACACAGGTTGATTAAATACACAGTTCTACTAAGTACACAGCACTATGAAAGAGTCTCATTAAAAGCACAGTGCTAAGAAATGCACAGTACAATTAAATACACAGTACTGTTAATTACACAGGAATATTAAATACATTTAATACCCAGTTCTCATGCAGAGCTCGCAAAAACACAATCCTATGTGTGCAGTTCTGGTTGTAGTACAGTACTACCTGTGAGTAGGTCGAAGGCAGGGTTCTGTTTCACAATATGCATTAGTAGTAGTGACAATACTCGTGATTGTACTAGCGGTAGTACGTCTGGTATCAGCACTAGTGGTACTACTGTGAGTGACGGTACTGGGGACAGTCCTAGCAGTCGTTCCAGGAGTAGTTCTGGTGGTAGTACTGTGAGTGACAGTCGTTCCAGGAGTAGTTCTGGTGGTAGTACTGTGAGTGACAGTCGTTCCAGTAGTAGTTCTGGTGGTAGTACTGTGAGTGACAGTCGTTCCAGTAGTAGTTCTGGTGGTAGTACTCTGGGGGTACCTGTGAGTACGTTGATGTCGGGGTACTGCTCCTCGGAGAGGCACACGGCTGAACTGTCTTTCTCAAAACTGTCTCGCAGCTCCTTCTTCACCGCCGCAGAGCCACACAACCTGTACAGACCCACCACCTGGCAGACAGACAGGTACAGAGTCAGGCCGACATGTTAGCAGACTGTTAGACAGACAACAAACAGTGAGACAGACAGAGCAACAGGCAGACATACAGATAGACAGATAGACATACCCTGTTCATACCCGCCACCTGACAGACAGATACACATCGAACAGACAGACAGACGGGTAAACAGGTACCTGTATCCCTCTTCTCTCTATCTCCTTCACTGTTTTCTGAATGAGGATAGGAACGGGAGACGCAGTCCTCTCTCTGTCCACCAGGTGGTGCAGCTCCACCCCAAACACCCTCTCTCCGCCCTCCTGCAGTGAGACACATTGTCACATTACTATTCTATAGTACTATCTAGTAGTACTAAGTATAAGTACTGTATAATGTAGAACTATGTAATCATACTGTACTGTGTAGTTCTATGTAGTAGTACTGTATTGTGTAGTACTATGTAGTAGGACTATGTAGTAGTACTGTATTGTGTAGTACTATGTAGTAGGACTATGTAGTAGTACTGTATTGTGTAGTACTATGTAGTAGTACCGTGGAGTAGGACTATGTAGTAGTACTGTATTGTGTAGTACTATGTAGTAGTACTGTATTGTGTAGTACTATGTAGTAGTACCATGTAGTAGTACTATGTAGTAGTACCATGTAGTAGCACTGCATTGTGTAGTACTATGTAGTAGTACCATGTAGTAGGACTATGTAGTAGTACTGTACTGTGTAGTACTATGTAGTAGTACCATGTAGTAGTACTGTATTGTGTAGTACTATGTAGTAGTACCATGTAGTAGTACTATGTAGTAGTACCATGTAGTAGCACTGCATTGTGTAGTACTATGTAGTAGTACTATGTAGTAGGACTATGTATTAGTACTGTATTGTGTGTAGTACTATGTAGTAGTACCATGTAGTAGTACTGTATTGTGTAGTACTATGTAGTAGTACTGTATTGTGTGTAGTACTATGTAGTAGGACTATGTAGTATTACTGTATTGTGTAGTACTATGTAGTAGTACTGTATTGTGTGTAGTACTATGTAGTAGTACCATGTAGCAGGACTATGTAGTAGTACTGTCTTGTGTAGTACTATGTAGTAGGACTATGTAGTAGTACTGTATTGTGTAGTACTATGTAGTAGTACTGTATTGTGTAGTACTATGTAGTAGTACTGTTAGTACTGTATTGTGTAGTACTATGTAGTAGTACTGTATTGTGTAGTACTATGTAGTAGTACCATGTAGTAGGACTATGTCGCGGTAGTAGGTGCAGTACTGTGTCGTACCTGCGGGGGGGTCGACGGCACACTCCAGTGCTCCTGCAGAGACAGCTTTGACGTAGAGCAGTCCCCTCGGATCCAACTTAACGCACAGCTGCTGAGAACGGCAGGCTGCCAGACAGACAGACAGACAGGCAGAGCGGTAGAGACAGGTAGAGAAAGACAGGTAGAGACAGACAGGTAGAGACAGACGGGTAGAGACAGACAGGTAGAGACAGACAGGTAGACAGAAAGGTAGACAGAAAGGTAGAGACAGACAGGTAGAGACAGACAGGTAGAGACAGACAGGTAGAGACAGACGGGTAGAGACAGACGGGTAGAGACAGACGGGTAGAGACAGAAAGGTAGAGACAGACAGGTAGAGACAGACAGGTAGAGACAGAAAAGTAGAGACAGACGGGTAGAGACAGACAGGTAGAGAGAGTGGGAGAGAATAGGGAAAAATAGGGAAAAGAGTTTGATGTCAATTCTGATAATCCTGTTTCTCGTAATGCCCTATTATTTTTACCCTGGCATTATGACTACCTACCCCCCCCCCTGCTTTAATGGGAGTAATTAAATGCTCCAACCATATCTGAATTAATTCAATAATGTATAGATCGTAGTCATAGGTGCAGATCACAGGGGGAAGATTCCCTCTTTTGTTAATAATATCTTCACTAGTTTAGCATTCCTGCATAAACTTGCATACAAGTCTGCCTATACGGTGAACCATGACCTCACCCTCTGGGTCACGACGCACCCCGACCTAGAGCCATGCGTCACAACAGACAGACATACTGCACGCGTAGACAGACATTCAGACAGACCTTTGAAGAGCAGAGGGATGGACAGCCCTCCGAGACAACAGACCCGGTTTTTGATTGGTCCGCTGGAGGCGGAAGTCTGTGTTTCATTGGTCAACGGATCTGAGGAGAGAAAGGGTGAGAGAGTGAGGGGTCAGCTACCTGGTATCCATGGAGACCCGATTGGATGATCCCTCGGTGCTAGCACCCCTAGCCATAGTATTTAGCCGTGTTACCACCCCTAGCTGTAGTATTTACCTGCGTTAGCCTGTGGTCTTAGCACCCCCAGCCGTAGTCTTGAGCTGTGTTAGCACCCCTAGCCTTGGTATTTACCTGTGTTAGCCTGTGGTGTTAGTCCCACTAGCCATAGTATTTACCTGTGTTAGCCTGTGGCGTTAGCACCACTAGCCGTAGTATTTACCTGTGTTAGCCTGTGGTGTTAGCCCCACTAGCCGTTGTAGTTACCTGCGTTAGCCTGTGGCGTTAGCACCACTAGCCATAGTATTTACCCGTGTTAGCCTGTGGCGTTAGCACCACTAGCCGTGGTATTTACCCATGTTAGCCTGTGGCGTTAGCACCACTAGACGTAGTATTTACCCGTGTTAGCCTGTGGCGTTAGCACCACTAGACGTAGTATTTACCCGTGTTAGCCTGCGGCGTTAGCACCACTAGCCGTAGCTGCCTGGCTCTCTCCAGCTGCAGGTGGAAGGTGTGGTTGAGGGGGAGGGCCGCCCCCTTCAGGGTCAGCAGGGAGGTGCGGGCCCGGGTCACCCCGTCCACCTGGATGGCCAAGAACACCTCCTTCCCCCCGCTGTCACATCTGCACCAGAGGGACGTGATGGAGATGGGTTAGTGTTAGATAGTGACAGGGTTAGTGTTAGATAGTGACAGGGTTAGTGTTAGACAGTGAGGGGGTTAGTGTTAGACAGTGAGGGGGATAGTGTTAGACAGTGAGGGGGTTAGGGTTAGACAGTGAGGGGGTTAGTATTAGACAGTGAGGGGGTTAGTGTTAGATGATGATGGGGTTGGATAAGTGTGGGGGTTAGTGTTAGACAGTGAGGGGGTTAGTGATAGACAGTGAGGGGGTTAGTGATAGACAGTGAGGGGGTTAGTGATAGACAGTGAGGGGGTTAGTGTTAGATGATGATGGGGTTGGATAGTGTTGGGGTTGGATAGTCAGGGGGTTAGTGATAGACCGACCTGGTCTTGCTCATCTCGTCCAGGCCCAGCAGGTGGACGGTCAGCAGCCCGGAGACTCTCTGCGGGCCGCGGGCCTGCTCCGAGCCCACGTACAGCCGGAAGGACGTGACATCATAACCCCCCTCTGGGGCCCTCTGGGAGGCCGCCGGTTGCCGTGGCAGCAGTTCAGGGGAATCCCCATCACTAAGGTAACCTGAGGGATACAGGGGATTATTGTACAGGTAACACAGTTTAAGTATGTTGGGAGCAATAAAACTATTCGGTTTGTCTTGCAAGATTTATCAGACCCAAATATTGGATTCTAGCCAAAAAACATAGAAAATCCCTAGTGTTGTATTGGAGTATTAAGTAATAAATACAACTTCACTTATAGTATTAACTCAATACCTCTTTCACTAGAGTGTAGTAGTATCATATCATAATAATATCTGTAGTCCTCTAGTGTTTATTAGAAAAACAGCACTCTGATAATAGCTACAGTCCTATTCAATAGTACCGGTATTTGTAGTATTGGTAGTATTCAGTGATAGATGGTACTTTAGTGGCAGCACTGAGTGAGTACCTCCTTTGCTAGAGCGCCCCCTGGAGGACCGGCGGACTGGCCTGGCAGGGGGGGCGGAGCTATCGAGGTGATATCTGCTGAGCACGTTCTGATTCGATGCCAAGGATGGCGTTTCCTTATTGGTCCAGGAGGGCCCCTCCTCCCCGCCCTCTGCCTTGGTCCCCTGGCGGTTGGCGCGCGAGGAGCGCAGGCTGAGCTTGCGTCGGAGTTCCGGAAGTTTCTTCATCTTCATAGACAGCTTCCGGACCGTCCCGGGGGACTTCAGCCTGTCAATCATGCCCACCTTCTTCTGGGAGGAGGGGCTTGATTCTGGGGGAGGAGCCACACTACTAGGCAGTTCTGGAGAGAGAGAGAGAGAGAGAGAGGCGGGAGAGAGAGGCGGGAGAGAGGTAGAGGCAGAGGGGGAGAGAGAGGAAGAGAGAGAGGAAGAGAGGAAAAGGAGAAAGAGAGAGAGAGGAAGAGAGAGGAAGAGAGAGGTAGAGGCAGAGGGGGAGAGAGAGGAAGAGAGAGAGAGGAAGGGAGAGAGAGGGAGAGAGAGGAAGAGAGAGGGAGAGAGAGGGAGAGGAAGAGAGAGGGAGAGAGAGGTAGAGGCAGAGGGGGAGAGAGTGACAAGCGATGTTTCAGAGGACGTTGCACTGGCTCCGATTGGCTACCATGAAACATGACTCTGCCTTAGCCAATCATAATCTCTTGTTAACCCGGTCCCCTCACTAGCAGTTTGTGTTTGGAGCCAGGGGGTGCGTTCAGATTACGCAGTTTATTCAATCAATTCATAGTAACGCACCGCGTTTAACGTACAGTAACGGTAACGGCGTTGTAACGACGGAAACAGTAATTAGTTTGATGAAAAAATAACAGCGTTACCTAATGCCGTTATTTTAAACGGCATTATAATGCAGTTAGCGCGTGACTTCCAAGCGCTTTTGTCAAGAGGGCCAACGTGATACTATGATGAACACTCGGCCACACAACATTACAAAAGTAAAGGCTCACCTAAGTGTTCTACCGTGATCTCATCAGTTTGGTTCGCCATGTCATCGGCCGGTTGTGCGACATCGTTTGAAACGGTTGTGGGGTCTTCGGTAGGTTGCGTGAGGGTCGAAGGCCCTTTTACTCCTGCCACCTCCTCCTCTCTCCTCCGCCAGAGCAACTCCTCCTCCTCCTCTGGAATGGGGTTGTACCAGATGGTTCCCCTCTCCACCTGCTCCCTGCAGGACTCCACCCGGGAGGCCTCATCTGAAGCCTGGGCCTTTCCTGAAGACATCACCCAGGTTCGCCTGCTGCGCTCCAGGCTCTGCAGGTAGGGCCCCCTGGGGGGTGCGACAGAAGCCTGGGCCTGGGATCTGCTGCTGTACTCCCGGTCCAGACCAACACAAGGCCTCACTCCACAACCCTAGTGGGAACACAAGGAGGAGAGGTCACTGGGAGAGAAGAGAACGCTAAGAGAGGACACAAGGAGAGAAGAGATCGCTACGACAGAGAAGGAGGAGGAGAGGCCACTAGGATAGGATATAGGAGAGGAGGAGAAATAGCAGAAAACAGGAGAGCCATAGCAGAGGACAGTTTGAGACAAGGGGAAGACACTACGAAAGAACGAGAGAACGAGGAGAAAGTAGGAGATAACGAGAGAAGGTGAGAAGAGGACACGACAAGAGAAGGAGCGGCCAATAAGGATAGGACACCTGAGAGGAGGGAGCCAGTGGGTTTGGTACCTTGTCATCAGAGAGTGTCTGTCTCCCAGGGAGACCTGCAGACGAAGGCTGGTCTTGGTCTGGTGTCTGCCTCCCGGGGAGGCCTCCAGATGGGACCGGGGCCGGGGCCTGCCTCACGGGGAGGCCTCCAGATGGGACCGGGGTGTTTCCTGGGAGAGTGTCCCGGCTGGAGCCCTGCTGAGCCCACTGTTGTTTTTTAGCAACGGTGATGTGGTGTCCTGCGGACGGGGCGGTGGGGCCAACACGGCTAGATGATGATGACGATGACGAAGAAGTCTGAATGACACAGACATCTAAACGACACACACACACACACACACACACACACACACACACACACACACACACACACACACACACACACACACACACACAGACACATAAAAAAACAGACATAAACATGTGTGTTTGTGTGTGTGTGTGTGTGTGTGTGTGTGTGTGTGTGTGTGTGTGCGTGCGTGTGCGTGCGTGTGTGCGTGCGTGCGTGCGTGCGTGCGTGTGTGTGTGTATGTGTACTAATAAAAGCTGAAAAGACTGCTCTGTGCTTTTGACCAGGGACACAGACACACGTATACAGTAACACACACACACAAACACAGTCTCTCACACACATGGTCACACACAGACACACACACAGACACATTCTCACACACATGGTCACACACAGACACACACACAGACACATTCTCACACACATGGTCACACACACGTACAGTAACACCCACACAAACACAGTCCCCCCCCCCAGACACACACACACATACACAAGGCCGGACACACGGTCACACACATAAAAACACATACAGTTTCACAAACACGCAGTCACACACACAAACACACACAGTCACACACAATTCCATTCACTATTCATCCCAGACTCACAAAGTAAGCAGTCAACTTCAACTTAATGCCGGGTAAATAAACACACACACGCCTACAATGGTTCATTCATATTGCAGGTTGACTACTAACCTCTGAGTGTACACCTCTCTCTCTCTCTCTCTCTCTCTCTCTCTCTCTCTCTCTCTCTCTCTCTCTCTCTCTCTCTCTCTCTCTCTCTCTCTCTCTCTCTCTCTCTCTCTCTCTCTCTCTCTCTCTCTCTCTCTCTCTCTCTCTCTCTCTCTCTCTCTCTCTCTCTCTCTCTCTCTCTCTCTCTCTCTCTCTCTCTCTCTCTCTCTCTCTCTCTCTCTCTCTCTCTCCACATCTATCTGACATCACAACTGTGCTGATGACGTGTTTCCTACTCCTGTGCCTGCCAGTTTGTCACTCTGTCGGTCTGTCTGTCTCCCTGCCTGCCTGTCTGTCTGCTGAGAACATAAACAGGGTTACGATTCGTAAGGAGACCTGCAAAAGTGATCGGACTGGTCTAGGACTTCCTCATGCGTTCTCTTTCGTCAATATACTGATATGTTGTTCAAGTACACCCTACATGTGTATGTCATACGATGCATGCAGGCCCGACATATCTGTAACTGATCTATAGGGATGTATATAGATACTATGAGCAGTGTGCTCTGTTCTTCTGTGACGGTGTAGGCCTATGTGTATGTAATAACAGTGGTCTGTCCGTTTCTCATCTTTAAGCGTGCATGGAAGTACATAATATGCATGTGGCCTAAAACGTGTAAGGCCTATGTATCTTTATGTATTATCTATAACGCTGTAATGTATATATTGTATCTGAATCTGATCTATAACGGTCTCCGATGTTTCCTTGTGACAGCGGGAACTTCTGTCTGACCGCCTGTGGCTCACAGCGGCTGTGCAAACTTAGTTTTCTAGACTTCAACTGTTCCGAAATCTAAGTGCATCTTCCGAAATGTTACACACGAATTGTCTACAAAAGAACAACATCGTTCTTTAAACTTGAACTTGTGTTGTTTGTGTTGGCGTCTGTGTCCTACCGGAGACTTTGGGGTCGGCGGCTCTCCGTCGGGATCGCAGCCGGGAGAAGGTTCTTTTCAGCAGGGGCTCGGCCATACTCCCTCCCGCTGACGCCGAGCGCACTGAACGCACTTTGTTTTAGTTTGACTAACTATTTTAGTTTGTCCTGCTAGTCCTCTTTCTCCTCCATTGCGCTCCCTCTGTCCTGGCTCACCCCAGGGACGTCCTCCTTCAACCTCTCTTTCGTTCTCTGTGTCTCTCTCTCTTTC